>JAGFPH010004659.1:70962-114231 GCA_018207615.1 Philaenus spumarius | reverse complement strand
AAAAATATCTATTCGTTTAACTTCAGAAACATTCCTACATCTAAACAGCTGATTTTACCCATCATTTGTAATACACAAACCCAGTGTAGATTATAGTTTGGGGTTATGTTTACAACTTCAATCGTTATAATTTCTTGTGAAATTTTTTTTTTAATAAATGTTATATAACTAATGTATGCTATAATATAGGTTATAATATTTGCTTTGAGGTTATAAACTGTATATAAATACAACCTTTTATCATCAATATATTTGTTTATACAAATTAAAGAAGCCTATATTTATACACTCGCTTTTATAGTTGATTGTACACATTTACCGAGTTAAAAATCCCTGTCAGAATAGTTATGTAGGCCTAGATAAGTATTTCTTAATGTTGTTTTGTAATAGTTTGTTTTTTAAATGATGTATTTCTGGTGTGTATCTAATTAATCAGCCTGTGATTTGTCACGGGGACCTACTAGTAACCTAATATTAACCGCGTAGTGAAATATTTAGTTAAAATCTTGTAATAGTTTCCGTAAAACTATCTCGCTTACATGGATTGCGTCTGCAGCACTCATTGGTCACCCACGGTTAACAAATAATTACAAAGGTAAAATGAATTGTAAAATATGTCATGAAATTAAATAAAATTCCACGTTAGTAACAATGCACAACTAACTGCTATCAGCTGGCGGATCCATAGGCTTAAAGTCAGCTGTTGCTTGTGACTCACATCTACCTTTATTCGTTGTGTGCTGTGTGCAGTTCGGTGTAGCGTCTTGTCTAAGTAAACTTCTGTCGTTAGTACTAAACAACTTTAGTTTCTAAACTGTGTGTGTGTTTAACGTTCTTAAAATGTACTGAGTTTTGATTACAATAAGTGTTTAAAGTGTCGTGTGCGGGGAAATATTCTTTGTTTACAAATTCGTTGAACCTAAATGTTGAGGTTAGGTTTACATTTACGTCGAAAAGGTAAGATTCACTAATATTCATTTTTGTTTGTTGGTTTTATTACACTGAAAACTTACTGAATTAAATGTATTCTGTATATGTTAGTTGTACATGTGTTTATTTTACATAATTTAGTTCTTTGAATCACTGCACAGACATCAGATTCCGAGGTATTTTTAGGCCTAACTTGTGTTTTAAATACGGGAAAGAATTGATTAAAAACAGGTTGAAATTATGCTGCCTAGCAATCGGATTGTTATAGACAACGTCTTTAATTTATTGGGATCAGTTAGGCCTACTTACCACTTCTGTTAGAAATAAACAAGTTTAGTTTCTCTACGCTTTCTGTGTTTACCTTTATTAAAATTTACTGTTTAGATTACAATTTATTGTTTGAAGTGTCGTGTGTAGTTAAATACTATTTCGCGTAAAAGTTCATCAGACGATTTGTGCAAATTTTTAGGTTAGGTTTACACCTGTGGTATTTGTTGGTTATTTATTGCAATAAAAACGTGTTGATATAAATGTATACTTCATTGTTACTGCATATGGGAGTTTATTTGACATAATTCTGGTTCTTGAAACACTGCATGGAACATAGGCCTAATCCATGTGTTATTTTTAGACCTATGGTTTAATAAGGGTCTAAAACAGCTTGGAACTATGCTTTCTAACGTAATTTAATTTTTGGTAAAAGTTAGGCCTACGTCCATTCTATTTTTTTAGGAACTTGAAGAAAATTACAAATTAGCCTATTTTTTGCTATGGAATATTAAGGGCCTGTTGAATAAAAATAACCTTTAGTCTTAGCTTTCGATTATAGTTGAGTGAATTAGCTTTATCCAAGCATAGGCGTAATCAGGACGACCGTATGGGGGGGGGGGATTTTCACACTAAAACCGGTAGATCGCAAGTTTCGTGCGATCACTCCCGGCTACGGCAACACATTTGTAACGCGTGATTGTATCGAATATTTGACCCACTAAAAATCTTCTAATCTCAAAAAGTCAAACGCCATTGGAAAGGTAATGTTTGAAACTTTAATTTTTTTATTTACAATTTATTTCTAAAACGTAGGCCTATATTTACATACGTAACCATAGTTTTAGTTTTGAGTTTTCTAAAAGCAAATGTCACGCGAATGAAATACGCTTACATGACCGTTAATTTCCAGTTCTATGTGCCCCCTACCCCCTGCACCCAGCCCAGTATTTTTTCTGAGTTATATATCTATATACTGATGGATGCATCACACTTTCCCCTATCTAAAACTGTCACCCAATCAAAACTCTGATAAATAGTTCTAAAGTTGTGGGGCGTTTTGTAGACCCTTGCAATTGGTCAGTTTTCCAACCAATAAACAGCCTTACTAATTACACGTGATATCTGTGTGACAGAAGTATATTTTTAGACATATTTTGATATGTGTGTGTACAGAATGTTTCAAGCTAATATTTCCTGTGAACCAAATATGTTTTGCTCTAAAGGTTTGTTGTCTATGAGCGTGGGAATGAGATTGACGTTCTCAAACCAAGGCTGTAATTTCAATTAACGGTTATCCCCCATGCAGCTTCATATCCGACCGTTGTATACCAAGCATGAGTGGGATGTTTCTATATTTCTCCTCGCTTTTGTTATTTAAATAATCCCAAGTCAAACACTTTTATAAAAAGATAATTTACAAGTATACAGTTCAATTCTTTGATTTATTCTCTACACTTTGTTATAATAATATTTCATTTTTGGGCAAAGTATATTATATTCCTAAATTACGTTTCAAACTTGGCATAGTTTTGATAGCCTCAGTCTTGTAGTAGGAGCATAAAAACTGGTGTTTTCAAATTAAGAAATTTGAAGATATATTTTTAGAACTAAATTACGAAACTTTTTTACATTTATGGAAAAATAAAAAAAAATGTGTTTACTACTTTTAAGTAGATCTAAGTTGACCTTTACCTTTCGTAACTGAACAATTTTTGCTTCTTGAGCTAATAACTTTGTAAATTTTACATCTATAATTTTTTACTAGCATATATAATGTCTTTGAACCTTTCTCTACAAAAAAGCTGTGGAACAGTTTTGGATTATGGTTCATTTACTATTTTTGGCGAATTTTTGAAAAATTGCTTGCTTGCAAATGCCAAAAATTAATTTTTGTTAACATTGCCGGTTCTAGGGTTAAATTAAGATGCAAAATAATACGTTTTAGGCTTCCCAAAAGTACTTTAGAACGATATAGGTATGTATCATTTTCCACTTCTAATTGTGATTCAGGCCTACTTTATAATAATTTAGAATAGCATCCATGACTCATCCCCCGCCAAATATTTCCGTGCGATGCCTCTAACTTCATAGGCTTGGAACACACGGCGTTTTTTTTTTTTTTTTGCCGACTGCCGATTATAGTTACCGTCCCCGCTCATAAAAAGCCTCATTGGGATTCATTAAATTGAAGTGTCTAGCTCATTAATCACGAAGTGTGTTATGAAATGTATTATTTCTTTTAATGTTTTTTTTATATGAACAGAGAGCACCTCTCGCTTTATTGTTTTTCCATCGCCGATTGCAAAGGAAGCAAAAAATATACTTATTTTTGTTCGTCCAATCAATAAATAAAAGAAGAGAAGATTTTGGAGCATTCTACACCGTGTTTCCCAATTTGAGGAACTAGAAGAAACATTTTTCAATGATTTAAGAATGTCGCTTTCATCATTTGACGAATTGCACACGCGGCTGAAGGATATTATTCTACGAAAAAAATACTAAAATAAGGAAAATTGGCGTGTAATTTGGTCACATTCGCCCCTGTTTCGGCGGAGAGATGGAGAATCCATCGATTGTAATGGCAGCGAGCGGCTGCACAGCTACCGTCAGCGGCAAATAAACAGATCGTTCATTTTTCCGACGAATGTGTATGCTCTAATACTCTCCTTCGCGCCACTGTTGATATGACGGCGACGGCAAATAATCTGTGGCGGAAAACGCAGTGTGCTGCCTTTAGAACACTATACTTTGATACACTACACTGTATCTATATAAAATAAAGTGTCAGTGCCCAATTCAACCAAAGATAATGTCAGCAATATATTGATAATTTATTATAGCTTAACATTTGTAAAGGTGTTGAAAACAAGTTAGTTATTTTAATATAACAAAGTCCGAAATATTTTTTCAAAAAGGGGTTATAACCCCCCAAACCCCCCCCCCCCCCGGTTACGCCTATGTTATAGCCTACAAAGCAGCTGTTATTTGAATTATATCAATTGCTCTGAGAATTCTAAATGTTCTGAATAAGTAAGAATGAAACGAATATAATAATTAATTAATTGTAGCCTATAATCAACTATGAAACCATTTTTATAAGCTTTTGATTTATTATTTTAGTAATGGATATCCCTGCATGTTTCACACGCAAACTTCTCGTTGACTAACGTAGGCCTAACTATTTCACAATATCTTTTTAATAAAGTTGTTGTACATTATTATGCTCAAAACTTAAATGGTCATAATGAACGTACTATCAAGTAATTGATGGTATGACTTAACATGGTTTGAAATAAAGGTTAAAAAGAACCACCATGGCTTAGAAGTACTTCTGAACTAAACCTAACCTAAAATAAAATTTGAAATTCTTTGGATAAATAAAGCTTTATTTTCAGTTATTTGTAAATTTATTATCCCCAACAACATGAAGCCATACAGTTTATACATAATATATACATAGGCTACACACACAGTAAGTGCTCAGTTTACTTGTAATTTTACTTATACCCTGTTCCAGCTGGGTAATGTATGGGTTACATTTTATTTAAATAGGGCCTATACAAAATAATGTTTTCTATGTTTTTTATAATATCCTGTGAGACAGTTTGACTAATTATGGCAAAAGCGGCTTGATCCTGACTGATAGACATAGAATCAACGTCCAGCAAAAACTACTTACTGTAAGACTAGTGGTAACCCGTAAAAATCACAGTCAGATTAATTAGATACGGTACACATCAGAAATACATCATACATAAAAATATTATTTAAAAACAACAAAATGTATCTAGGCCTCTAACTATGCTGAGGGAATTTGTCAGGTAAATGTGTACAATTAAACTGTAGGCCTATTTGTTAAAATTGTTTATCTATATACATTACTATCTGACCCGTACGGCGTTGCCCGTGGTGGTTGGTATTTTCAGTCTTTTTAACGTAATTGTATTCTTTTTAAGTGTTCAGTCAGTGAGTGGTATTAGGCTTATATATATATAGATCTCAAATAATAAAAGCACTATTGTCATAATAATAAAAGATCTGAAATTATGATTTTAGTAACTTTTTTGATCCCCCCAAACCCCTCCTAAAATTTCGAAATTTTTCATACCCTTTCTTAGTGAGCACATATGGCCCTAGAGGAAGCTACATACCAAATTTCATTCCAATCAGTTCGGTAGTTTTGAAGAAATCGTGATTTAATAACTTTGATCCCCAAAACCCCTAAAATTTCGAAATTTTTCAAACCATTTCTTAGTAAGCACCTATGGCCCTAGAGGAAGCTACATACCAAATTTCAATTCCAATCCATTCAGTAGTTTTGAAGAAGTCGTTTTTTAATAACTTTGATCCCTCCCAAACCCCCCTAAAATTTCAAATTTTTTCAAACCCTTTCTTAGTGAGCACCTATGGCCCTAGAGGAAGCTACATACCAAATTTCATTCCAATCCGTTCTGTAGTTTTTAAGAAATCGTGATCAGTGAGTCAGTGGGTTTTGGCTTTTATATATAGAGATTATATTTATCAAAATATAGACACAATTATTATCTTTAATTGCTTTTTATTTCATACTAAAGGCTTCCCCCAGCTCGCTTCGCTCAAAAACCTCGGTGGAGATCATGCGAAGACTCTTACTAATAAGGTCGTAGACGCACACTAAGAAAGGATTTAGCAAAGTTTTAATTTGAAAACATAAACATATTGAAAATTCATAGGTTCTCGCCCAGCCCTATAACAAATAAAACGTATTTTTCGAATCAAAACTTAGTAATACGTTTGTTGATTGCATTTTCATTCATTACCATAGCAACCAACATTAATTTTATTCTCCACAACCAACAGTTTTTTTAGGTTACGTTCTAAAGCAACCTAAGGTGATTTTTTACTTGAATTACTAGTACATTAATACAGTGCATAAATCAGCAACTGAGTTTACTTGGATTCATAATTTACTAAGGGGAACCCCTGCGTGCTCCGCACGCCAAACCCGTTGGAACCTTCTATACACATAATCATGTTATGTTTTCTTTGTAATAAAGGTGTAGGATTAATAATAACCCCAAAGTTAAGATGGTAAATAATGTTACATGTTCAAATCAAAATAATTCGTAAAGCAGTTATAATAATGGTTAAAAGAACCAGCAAGGCTCAGGACACACTTTAAAACCCTAACCTAAAAGCTAGAAACACAAAAATAATTGCTTCAAAGTTTTAAATCAGCTGTTAATATTGGAAATATTGGAGTAAATAGCTATTTTATTCAATTGGTTGCTATGGTAATAGATGTAAATACATGTGTTTATCAGTATAGGCCTAACCTAAGAAATTTTCCGACTACATTTTTACGGTGGTAGCTTTTTGTTAGTAAAACTATTTTTTCAATCGGTTCAATAGTTCCAGAAAATACACCCTACCTCAAAAAAAAAAAAAACCGAAAAAAACAACAACTTTACCTCTTTATAATATTAGTATAGATGTAGGAAAAATGTAATCTTTCCCAGACACTTGGGAAAACTTTTATTATTTAGGCATACACTAGTTTGTTATTAGATAAAGTTTTTAACTTGGTGATACAAATTTAAATGACTTTTAGTGCATGCAATATATTGATCATGCAGCTATACCGCTAATGTTATTCGAGCGAATTTTCAAAATTCAGTTTATTCGTTTTACGGTTGAAATCGACTATTTGGGGAATTGGTCTACTCAGGAATGCGTTGAATAAATCAAAATTAGTATACATGTCAGTAGAATTTGTTTGCACCTCAGTATCCAGCCATGGCTTACGCGCTGTTTTGTTGTCCTTGACCTTGCGGCCTTGGACAAGCGCACAAACTCTCCTCCGTCGGCCTTGGATCAGAAGCTGCCCCCCCCCACCCACGGTAAAATCCCCGGTTTGAACTGGGTACTTTATTGGAATTTTACGTCTTGTGAAAAACAGAATTTGAAGAATAATTTTCTACATTTATATTTTTGTATAAGACCCCATTGCTAACCATTATGAGTTGTGTACTTTTTATATTTAATACGTTTGTGTTTTTTTGCGCCAACCCCCGTACTAGGAGTATTTTCAATACACAATGCATTGCGTGCTTCGCACGCCAACTCCCGTGTTGGTAGTATTTTCAATACAAAAAGCATTGCGTGCTTCGCACGCCAACCCCCGTACTAGGAGTATTTTCAATACACAATTCATTGCGTGCTTCGCAAGCCAACTCCCGTGTTGGGAGTATTTTCAATACACAGTGCATTCCGTTCTTCGCATGCCAACTTCCGTATGGGGAGTATTTTCAATACACAATGCATTGCGTGCTTCGCACACCCAACCCCCGTGTTGGGAGTATTTTCAATACACAATTAATTCCGTGCTTTGCATGCCAACTTCCGTGTTGGGAGTATTTCCAATACACAGTGCATCGCGTGCTTCGCACACCAACTCCCGTACTAGGAGTATTTTCAATACAGTGCATCGCGTGCTTCGCACGCCAACCGCCTTACTAGGAGTATTTTCAATACACATGGGCGCCAGTGATTGGCAATGAACTTTGCAAAACCATACTATTATATTTTTAAGTTTAAATTACTTGGATGAATTAAAACGTCATCAAACTAGTGATTTTAAAGGTTAAAAACTAAACGAAATTTAATAGGCTTACATCTGGCGCAGACGAGAGACTATTGCATGAAATGGTTCCAAAACGTAAGTAATGCACAGTAAGGCCTCGGCCACGATACGAGCGGTGAGCGGTGGGCGGCGGGCGGCAGTAGCAGGTGCAAGCGGCACACAAAAATTATCTAACTGATGGAGTTTTCTTGTTAAACACGGTTGGGTGGCTACGATACAAGCGGGGGATGTGCGTTGACCTAACTCTCGCTCCAGAGTGCCGCTCATGATCAAATCAGTTAGATAATTTTTCGACTGCCGCCCGACGCTCATGGGTTTCTTTACTTTCAACAAACATATGACATTGGTTAAAAAGGCAAAATTAAGTATTTTTGATACGTATACGTTCATGGAATACTAACGACCACTTATATACAAAATTTCAAGAAAATCCGACGGTAAACAAAAAAGTTGCTAATTTTTGCGAGTATACTTTCGGAATTTGGTATTCGGTTCAAGGATTTATTTATTCTTTAAACACCATGAATTATGGAATAAACAACACCAATGGATTAAAACTTTCTGTTATGGGACTTCTTACCATTGTTATTTTCACAGGAAGCATAATATTTTAAAATTACTCCTTCCCCGGGTTACACCTGAATTTATGTTAAAATCCAAATTTCAAGAAAATCCGACTGTAAACAAAAAAGATTCTAAATTGTGCGGTTATAATTTTAGAATTTGGAATTTGGCATTCTGTTCAAGAGTTTATTTATTTTTTAAACCTCATAAAGGATTTAAACTTTCTGTTGTGGGACTGTTTAACATTGTTATTTTCACAGGAAGTATAATTATATTTTTAAATACTCTCTACCCGTATTACACCTGAATTTCTGGACAAAAAGTCTACGGTTAAAGATATAAGTAGTCCTACATTGTGATTTTGAACAAGTGATGCCGTAAACTGACTGAATGACTGTCAGGAGATCTTAAGTGAAGGGATAACATGATCCAGTCTCGTAAATTATTGTTTGTTATCGATGGAAGAGATAAAGAGATGAGGGTGTTTGCTATCTCACTCACCTCGCCTGTTCATTTGTTCGGCTACGTACAAACTGCCCCACTTTTTTTGGGTCATTTCTAATATACAAACTGCCCTACAAGGTCCAGGTATAAGAACAAGGTACAGGCTGGGGTGTCGGCGACACACAAACTGCCCTACTTTGTACCTGACACAGGTACGGGATATTTCCCTCCGAATTCCCTCATACCAATAAATAAATAGTTTAAATTAGATAATAACTAGTAGACCCACTTCGTTTGCATAGATTGTTTCAACATACAAAATAATACAGACAATTTATGAACGAAGTTGAAACAGCCAGTATATTCGTGTATTTATTTATCTGTTATTCTTATCTAATAGGAACCGTTGCGTGCTTATATAATAGGTTAGGTTAGGTTAGGTTAGATTAGGTTAGGTTAGATTAGGTTAGGTTAGGTTAGGTTAGGTTAGGTTAGGTAAGGTTAGGTAAGGTTAGGTTAGGTTAAATATTAGATAAGAATAACAGATAAATAAATACACGAATACACGCAACGGTTACTATTAGATAAGTGCTCGTAAGAACGCAACGGTTACTATTAGATAAGTATGTGTAAGTTATATTAGTGTGTGTAAGTTATTAGATACTGTTATTGTTATAGTTTGGTTACTGTAGCCCGTGCATCACTGGGGATGGCGACATTGTCGTTGAAACGCGTTTGAGGTTAGTAAACGTATTTATTGTGAGATTTTGTGTTCAGGTTTTATTTTATCTAATTTAATTTCTCACAAGTCAAGCTCATTAGTTATTTATTACTCTTGCAATATACATTTTATTGTATGAGAGTAAATTCAATTAAAAGTGTTTTTATTTATTTTACAAAACAATAAAACAGTTCAACGAATTGTATGGCTCAAAATTATTTTATTAAATAATTAAGTACGGTAGTAATTTTCTAATAAATAATAAGAAATTATACAAAAATTACTAATATTTCCCTTAACTCTTTCAGTCACCTTGTCCTATATCTAGGACGATACAAATAACATTTTTTATATACATATCTTATTAAATATCCAAGGTTACAGTCATATGGTTGCATTCTTAAGATACCAAACTAAAGTTTTAACATTATGAAATATTAACAACAAGAGTAATAACAAAACACGTGATATGCCAAATTACAGTTTTTTAAAAAATGAAACTTTTTAAATCCTGTCAATTTTACAATTTTATATCTGAACTATTATCTACTACATCTAACCTAAATATTTGTTTACACAATAGAGTTTTTTACAACCATTTAGCTTAGAAATCATACAAAATGTAATATGTATTATATAAATTGTATTAAAGTATCGTCCTATATATATACGACATTGTGACTGATGGTTAGAGGTAGTTTAGACTTTAGACTCATGTTCTGTCTTGTGTCATGAAGTGTAAAGTAGCATTGTGTATTAGTAAAAAAATAATAGTTTAGTTAATTTTCACAAGAAAATAATAATAAACTAGTCAATGATAACAAAATCTCTATATAAAGCATATGTACGGACGAGTGTGAGAAAGTTGCCGCTTGTATCGTGGCCACATCTGCCGCTCAGGAATTTTGCTACTGCCGCCCGCCGCCCACCGCTCACCGCTCGTATCGTGGCCGAGGCTAACTCTTTTCAATGGAGGAGAAATGACATCACTGAGCGAGGTGAGTCGACTCTTTTAGGAGAGCCGAGTTTTTTGAATCGATTCACTGTAAGGAGTCGTAATACCCATCACTGATAACCATGCACGTGCATTATATTATTTTGTTACTCACGTACGTACATGAGGTTATCAATAACTGGTTTTGAATGTATTAATTTTCTATTCAAATTACGTTTCAAATGATTATACTTCACCTTTTAAATATTACCGTGGTCTTTTTATTGATAAACGATTATATTCAGGGGTTATTCTAAAGCTTCGTAAAACTGTTATAAAAACAAAACATAACGTAGCACTTGAAACGTTGGACAGATCTAGATGTAATACGGGATTTAAATTTGAAATTTCCAATTAACAAGAAATAATGAGTTTTTGGGTTTACGTACGTACTACATTATTAATTAAGCCTGTTGATCCTGGAAACCATTTCAAGAAGGTTCTAATTATCAGTATAAATCCTTCAGAGCGAGGAAAATGTATTTGCTTTACGAATTAAAACCAACACTGGCTTTAAGTGTAGCTAAAGTATTTTAATTATTTTAATTTCTAAACCAAATCCCTTTACGAAATTTACAAATACTTAATATTAGACTTGTATTTAAAACATTTCTATTTGTTTATTTTTATTTTCACATTATAGGCCTAAACTATATTGTGACTACAAGTTTTTTTTGTATCCTTGGGAGTTAAATTAATTTGACCACGCAGCTGAACCGTTGATGTGAGTTGAGCAAATTTCCAAAATTAAGTTTATAGGCCTATATATTAGGGTTTCAACCAACAATTTGGGAAATAGGTCTATTCACCACGGAGCTGAATAGCTGCAAAATGGTTCGCACGCCATTCCGCATATTGGGAGTATCATCAAAACACAAAGCATTGCTTCCTTCGCACGCTACCCCCCGTACTGGCAGTATTTTCAATACACAATGCGTTGCGAGCTTCGCACGCCAACCCCACGCTAGAATCCACCACATGGCTTTGAACCGGGTACTTCTATGGTATTTTACGTTTTGATCGATTTTGGGGGAACCAAGCGAGCTATAAGGTCGCGTAAAAAAACAAAATGTGCAGAATAACATTATACATTTATATTTTTAGAAAATCGAATTACTAATAAGAATAATATTTAATAATTTTAGATTTATAGTTGCAGGAATTTAGTGCAATTTATTTTTATTATTGCATAGGGGTAGCTCTACTCCATTTCAATATTTTTGTTTGAAGTGACGATATTCTATAAAAACAACCTGGTACGTATTTGTGTAAATTGTGAAATTTTAGTAAAATTAGTTGAGTAGTTTTTGAGAATATAGAAAAAGTAAGAGAAATTATTACATTTGAAGGGTAGTTATTCCATTTCATCCCTTTGACTTAAGTAATCAAATTGCAAATAGTATTTTATATCCCTTAAACATAGTATTACATATTAATTAGAAACACTGAAGCCCCAACCACAAGTTCGGTGAATAAAAGTACACAAATAAACTGAAACACGTGAACTAATGTAGTTATTCTAGTTCCCTGATGTACATTTCGGTAACCAAGGTACCATCATCGGAGGGTGCATCAGGAAACTAGAATACCTATATTAAAACTGTGTCTCAGTTCATTTGCGTAGTTTTATTCACCGAACTTGTGGTTGGGGCTTCAGTGTTTCTAATTGTTTTAATTCACCACAGTACTCGTTGAACATCTATATTACATGTTGCATAATTTTATCTTTAAAGCTTGTAGGAAGTTATTTTAATTTATATTTATTATATTTGGGTAGCATCCCCATTTTAACTCTTTCCAATTGTGAATCTAAACCATACAAGGGACCCACTCAAATAACAATTGGTACAGCCATTTAGGAGGAGCTCAGTGACATACACAGGTTACGGAAGAATTATAGGCTATATATATATATATGTACTCGTAGATGTCAAAAGATCATCAAGACGCAAAGCTGATCACGTGATCATACGTAGGCCTATGCCTAGATGGGAAAAATAGATTGACTCAGATGAACCAACTCGGATCTGAAGTATAATTGGATATAATGGTAAGGTTCAATGTTTACTCCTTTAACGTATAGAGCTCATTATGACGAGCACCATACGTCAATGCATTTCTGTTCCAACTCTGCTATGACGAACAATATTCGTCTACCGTGTGTTTTACTTAAATATTGTAGTAAAAGTTGCAGAATAATCAAGAGCGATTAGATACCTAGTTATATCAACCACTGTTTGCTTTACTTCCACCCTCTTTCCACAAAAGTCATTGCATGAGTTGGGGTCCTTAAGTGGTAGTTAACGTTTAATATCTGCGTTCAAACCGGCTGATACCTGTAGTAAGTAAAATACATAATGTCATGCATTTGGAGTTGTAATTTATTCCCACTGTTAAGATAGTTTGCTTCCACATTGAAACTTGTAACATTACCTGATATCTGTTCCAAACAGTAAGATGGTTATTTAGTGCAAAAGTTTCCTACTGACCCTAATCGTACAAACTATCAACCTGCAATACTGTTGAATCCCTGGAATAAACTGTACGAACCTTGATTACGAGAAATATTAGTTGCAGGCTAATCGTTTACAGTGTGATGATACTAAAGACAAATGTTATAAAGTAAACCTTTTACCTTTTATAAAGTAACATTTTGTTTGTATTATTTTAAATTTATAATGTCTTGGGATTTTAATGCCATGATGACAAATTAATCATTGTGCACTAAAAGATTTGTTTAAATGTGATGTATAAGAAATGGCTTTTGCTTGAGATGATTGCGTAAGGAAGATGATTCCAGTGTGACGATTAGCTGAAACTAAAATGCAATGCAATAGACTCACAAACTATTCAAACACTTTCACTAATATTTCATATAATATTATTTTTATTAGTGTCAGCAGTGCTAGACAATGTTGACAATACAATTGCTATAGTCTAAGGGATTTAAATGAGGTTTCTGCCGCTATACAATAAAAATATAAATTGAAATAACTTCCTGCAAGCTATACAGCTAAAATTGTGTAATATTTTTCTTAAGTAATATATACACCTTTAACAATTTGATTACTTAAGTCAATGTAATGAAATAGCATAACTTCCCTTAAAATTAAATAATAATTAAAATGGGATTGCTACATATAAAATAAATTAAATTACCACTAATTACCCATGTGTTTATAAGTGCTCTACCTCCTGCCCTGATCATGAGAATTAGTCTAACTATATACTTATGTACTTAAATCATGCAACAGTGAAGCATTGCCGTGTCCACCAAGTCTGTACATAAAATTACATTTTTCTTCGCTCTATAGGCTAAAAAAACTACTCTACCAATTTCACTGAAAATTGTACAGAATGCCTTTATTAGTGGCGTTAGTTTTTGCCGTAAATATTTGTTCGATTACTTACATTTAAAGGGTTAAAATTTGGTAACTACCCAAAAAGAATACACATTTAATTCTAATGACAATAGAGAGATTGTTGCAATCAATTGTCGCTAGTAAAGAATATAAAGTTATAAAAATAACTTACAAAGTAACATTTTAGACCGTAGTGAACGAATCGGTTAGCCGATTTATATTTTCTTAGTCTAGAAATTCATGCTTTTTAACGGCATTTAATTTGATGTATCACAGCCATATGTTTCCATTACAAAATTTTGAGATGGGTTTGTAGAAGTGTGATGGGGGTTTGGGATTTTGTAAATAGGTGTTCTAAGGTCCCCCCCTGATGGTGAATACCTGTTTTGAGATACGATTGTGTATATGTCTTTCCGTTTCTTTAAGTTTTCTAAAAAATAACCCAGTAAACATGATCGTACAGGTCTGTATATTAAAGTATAATTTTATTTTAGTTACTAACGCCTTTAGGAAGACTCTTGTAAGCTAAGCACTAAGTAATGAGTTTTGTGTAATTATGTTTAACGTAAGAGTTTTTATACAATTTAAATATTTTCCAGACTAACTCAAAGTTATTTGTACAATATTTTGTTTATAAAAATAAATTGTATATTGCTTGTACCGTGAAATATAAATAACTCGATTAAAAATATTTCGACCACGCAGCTGAACCGCTAACGTGAGTGGAGCGAATTTCCAAAATTAAGTTTTCATTTAGGGTTTCAACCAAATATTTGGGAAATTGGTTCACTTACGAATGCGCTGATTGGACGCGTGCGAGAACGAAATATATTACTAGAATGTGTTTGCACCTAGAATGTGTTGCAGCTTCGACTCTCGCGGAAAACTTTCGGCCTCGGATTAGAAGATGCCCCCTAGGTAAAATAACCCACGTGGATTTGTACCGGGTACTTTTATGGTATTTTACTTTCCGATTGATTTTGGTTTTTATAAGGTCGTATAGAAACTAAACTGTGTAGAATACTATCATACGTTCACTTTTTAGACAACGCCCAAAAAATGTTTTATTTTAACACGAAAAATCTCTAAATGTTGTAACTTCCTGTCAAAAACGTACTTCTGGTTGTTGGATTTTTTTTGGCTTACATACTCGTCTGAGCCACTTAGACAACCTACGTTTGTTCCAAATTTGGACCACCAAATCGGGATTAAAATGCGACCGTTAGAGTGCGAACACTTATATATACGAGTTTTAATGACACCCCAAAACGTGTTCTGGGGACCATAATCGGTGCTCATTTACTACTCCCGACGTTAGGACTCACCTTAAGGGTTACTGAAATAGCTAATCTTTCCCATGGAAATTCGCTAATAATGATTTGAATGATTTATTAGTGTTTTCTTCAGATATTAATCACGTCTAAAAGCCTGGTAACTAACTGGGTGGAATAACTAAGACTTAACAATGACAGATCCCTGGGGTATATCCCTTCAACCCTTTCAACAAATTAATTAGTAAACTAATTTCACTCCTTCCTCAGATATGCTGGCAATTATTGCAACTCGCAAAACAGAAATGCTGTTTATATTATTTAAATATTAAATTTTATTCTTTCGTTTTTCTGTTTTAATAAAACAAAAACTGTTTTTTATTTTTGTAATATTGTTTAAAATTATTATCCTCAAAGAAGTAAACAGATTATAGTCTCCACACTGGGGAGGCAGATGGCCCAAATTACAAATTTGGCTTACCCTGAAACCTAGCCAGCAACCACCATAATAGATTTTATAATACAGTAGTACAGATTATCAATGTACCGGTGGTCACTCTGTATGAGTGGGACCCTATTTTGGAAAATGGCGGATGAACAAATTTGATTGTTCGTACTTGCAAAGGGGTGACAAATTATTAGACTCAACGTGGATTTTTCATTTAATTCATTAAAAATGAAGATAAACACACATTTGACACATTTAATATTTAGTATGCATGCCCTTATAATTTTGTACGAGCATTTCTAGTCTCTTAGGCATATTTCCACCAGTTTTTGACACAAATTTTTCCTGGCCCATGTGCAGACTAGGAAAGGTTAATTGATAGAATGTTATACTTGTTATCTTCTTCCTCATCTTGTGTCCAGTGGTTCAGTCCTTTTGCCAACTGTAACTGGTTTTTACCTATGGCTTGTGTTATCTTTTGCTTTTTTCGTGGCCGTCTGGCATTTATTCCAACATCTTTCAGGGTTCGGATAACAGTTCTGGGAGAAACATTGACTCCGTAGTCTTTAATTTCTTCTATCAGCTGCTTTTTGGTGTTTCTAGTGTTTTTCAAAGCCAAATTCTCCAGTTTTCTGCTTAGTCTTTCATCGAGTTTACGTTTGCGCCCGCACTTTCCAACTTTCTTTGATTCATAAACATTGTTGTTATCAGAAGCTAATTCAATCCTGCTCACAGATTTTTGTGAAATATTAAGCCTTTTGTCTATTTCTCTTTGAGAATAGCTATTTTCCTCCAAAAGAACCTTTGTCAATGCTACTTTTTGAGGTGACAGATCTGATGTTTTACCCATTTTCATAAAACTTCTCTAATCAGTTTTAACAAAATAAAAAGACACACACATCTACTAAAACATCTTAAACAAAGACAAAACTGATATATTATTACAAATAGAGCACTAAAATAGTCAGAACACACTTATAAACACTAACAATAAAGTAGGAAGACACAGAGCAATTGGTAAATAAATTTGAGCTTATGACTCCAGATGGTAGAAAACAACTGACTGCACTATTGTTTAGTTTTGTCCTGTGCTAGTATAGTCAAGTTGTAGTAAAAAATGTACCACATAACATGTAGCATCAGTTTCAACAATATTTAGACACATATAATGAGTAAAAGTACTGTTGAAATGTGGTAGCAACAAAAATTCACCGCTCTGTAGGAAACAACTCAACCTAAGAACTTGATTTTGTAGTCAAATAATATGTTTTTGGGGTCAAGGAAATTAAAAAAAGTCATTAAATAATTCATACATACAACCCATCACAACCCATATTATGGCATTAAATGAACATGTATTTAATGATTTTTCAACTATTACAATTTTAATATATTATACAAATATAATGATATTTCTTCTTACTCAAACATAACCCACTATTAAACATGATATTTATTCTTTAACCTAAATATGAAAACCACAATTAACCAAACAAGATGTGTATTCTTTTACTCAAACATGAAAACCATAATTAAACATGTCCTTTATGCGGGACCTAACTTCCATGTGTGATAGAATATAAATTCAAGAGTTACGCTGTTTCATCCTTATCGTCCTGGTTTGAATAATGTTCTTACAATGCTCAAGGGAACACCCACACACTTTGAGACATGGTAGCTTGTATACTGTTATGCGTAAACAAGATACTTACTATGTCTGTAATTGTAACAGCTATAATTCGATCACGCAACTAACGTGAGCTCTGTTCACGTTGATATTAGAGCTCACCAAATTTGAAATAATACCTTTCCGAACAAATGGATTGGACGTATAGGAGCGATAGAATAGCTGGCCGGATCACCAGATCTGTGTCCTCTAGACTACTTCTTTTGGAGTTTTCTCAAAAACAATGTCTAAAAAACTAAACCTAGAATCATTGATGAACTTAAAAGTCGTATAACGAAAGAATACTAAAGTACAACCTGGCATCAAGTCGACGGATATTACGTTAGTTTGTCGCACTGTCAAACAGTAAATGTAAAGCAATTTAAGCATTTATTGTAGAATATTTAGTAGTTGTTATCTTACACCTGATTTAAAAGTTATTTTCTTCTTTTTAATCATTTTATTTTTGTTAACTGTTTAAATGTATATAAATTATTTAAAATAATAAATCATCTTATATTTGGCTTGCAAACTTGTTTTTCAGTCTGAGATTGCTTGAGTTATTTCATTGTTCTAATCATGTTTGTTAAAAACGTTTAGGGCGTTATTTCCAATTAGTATTTTTTATTACATTTTAAAAGGACATTTTAAACTTGTAAAGTAATTATAGTAAAATGCGGTGCGTTTTTTCTTTGATTATTTTTACCCACGATTTTGCGTTTCCGCTCATTTGACTGACGATAACTTAAAAACGTATTTTGATATTCTAAAACGGATTTGACCATCGTTCTAAATTTGAGAAAACTCAAATTTAATGGTGGATAAAACAGCTGGGAATAAATAAAGAGCTGTTAATATGTTATTAAAACAACTGCATAAAAGCTGTTTATTATTATTTCATTAATATAACCTACTTCAGCATCCGGATAGCTCTAAATTTGAGTTTTCTCCATTATTTATCACTCAATTATTAAAAACGATATATTGTTCGATTTGTCTTAAAATAGTCTACAAATTTGGTGATTTTACTTTTTTTGGAGTGTAAACTTCTATTGGTGCACCTCGGCGCACTAAATATATTTGAGTTGGGTGTATAAGTGTAACAGATTGTCCTACGTCATAGGCTCATTCTATAGGCGCATATCGGCGCTATGTTTGGTGGCTGGTGAATCGGATTTTACCGTTACCCATGTTCTGTAACGCTCTGTTGTGAACACGCATTTTCTGAAACGATATATCGTGAAACGCTCTACTATGTGAAAGTACAAATGTGTATATAGAATATTTAAAGTTTAAATGATGAAGTTCAAAAAGCTAATATTGTATATAATAATGCGTCAGAAGTAGGCCCTACATAAAATAAAAATTAAACTTACAAAATAATTTTAGATTAGGCCTAGACGGAAGAACCAACACATGTTTCTTGAATGTGTTTACATTCATTATCATAGCAACCAATAAAAATATTACAGATTGAACAGTTCATTCGAATGCATAATCACCTCTTTTAAAAGCGAGTGTACGAGCGTACGTACGTGAGTAACATATAATATAAAAGCTGATTTCACCCATCATCTGTAAACCCAGTGTAGATTACAGTTTGGGATTATGTTTACAACTTCAATCGTTATAAATTCTTGTGAAGTTTATTTTTTTTAAATATAAGTTATAAAACTAATGAATACTATAATATACGTTATAATATTTGCTTTGAGGTTATAAACTATATATAAATACAACCTTTTATCATCAATATATTTGTTAATACAAATTTAAAGAAGAGCCTACCTATTCGTTTTACAGCTGATTTCTCCCATCATCTGTATTACTTAAACAAACCAAGTGTAGATTATAGTTTGGGGTTTTCTAATGTGCATCTAATTAATCAGCCTGTGATTTTTCACGGGAGTTTACTAGGGTTTAATCATTTTAGGTTAGGCCTAGATTGATGAATAAACACATGTTTCTTGAGTGTATTTACATTCGCTACCATATCAACAACCAATTGAATAAAATAACAGATAAATTAATAGTTCATTCATATGTCCAGCTTAATAAGACAAAATAATTTCCATAATATATTTTATATGCGTCAGAATATCGCCAAGTAAGTTTACACTTCTTCAGTGTGGTCTAAAGCACACAATTTGTTTTTAAATTTATATTTTTCTAGACATTTAACACTGCAAATTTTCAACTACCGCCATTGTGAAACGGATTGTCGGAGGAAAACAATTGTTTTAAGTAAATTGCATCATATCTACATCAATATTCGGTACTTGTTCATTAACCCGGACGACTTTTGATATTGGCCTCAAGTTCATGATAATATCTTTAACTGTTTTTGAGATATTAAGGTATTTGTAAAAATCACATACGGAATGACACAGACAGAAAACAAATCGAGTTGGGGCACATGTTATATTCTATGCTGCTTGTTTTTAGCTGACAAATAACCCAGTAAAGTTTCGGACATTCGAAGCTGGAAATCCTGTATAATAATTTGAAAAATTGATGATACCATTACATTAAATTTTTGTTGAAAAATACACTAAGACAATCAAAATACTAAATATAATCAATTCTACCTTCTCGTATATCAAACAAATCATATTTCCTAAACTAGCGTCTGTATTAAATTTTTAGATATAACTGAGCTGTGTTCTAAGTGCTATTAGATAAACTGTTCCACCGTTAAAACAGTTTCATATAATAACAGTTACAAACAGGTTGTAATTTAGTGTTCAAGTTTCGAAAAGTTAAACTGACCCTAATAACACACAGTGCCAACCTGCAACTACGTAAATTCCCTCGATGAAAATAAACTCAACCTAGTTGGGGGAATTGGGTTTAATTTTGTTAGCGGAGGTGTAATTTCAAAACGTTTAGTAATCCTTTGCCGCTGTACTGAAATGAACGGTTTAAAATATTTCAAAATACAATAGTTTAGTTGTAGTACTTTTTTTGTTGCTTCTTTTATGGAGATGAATTGATAGTCGGTAACCGTGTTTAAAATTATGTAAAATGTGTTAGAGGTTCTAACTAGAGCCTTTAGCATCTCAGCCAACCTGCTTCTCAATACAGAATGCGTGTAAAGTACAATTACTCTGATGCTTAGATATCAGGTATGTATTATGTTCTTTATAAACTCCTTTAAAAAGGAAGGCGAAGAGAAACCTCGCACTCGATTGGTCGATTGTTTAAATTACTAAACGTGGTTTTCGGGAGATATATTTTCTAGATAGCGTAGCGTATGAAATTTACATTTTTTACTATAGGCTCTCAGAAGTTAAGTAGAGGAATGCTTACCTAAACAAATACGTATACGAACAGCATCTTGGGATTTATTTATATAATATTATGGTTAGAAAAGAATAATTATTGGACCATACTAAATAATCTGGCGATTTTATTGATACATTGAAAAATGTAGCTTATACGCCATCTTAAATTTATGTAATTTTATTTCCATTTTGGAGACTCGTCCAACTTAAACACGATTGAATTTGATCAACTCAACCTAAAATGGCACCTAAATATTACTGTTTGTTTGTTTCTAGCGGTCACATTTTTGATTTTTGGACATATTTCTTCCATCAAACGTGGTAAGTACTCTGAATTTAAAAATATCTTTCAAATATCTTATAGCTTAACAAATTAGTAAATGGTATGTTTACTTTTTATCTGATTAAAACTTGTAATTTGCCGAATCAATAGTCTCCTTAACTTTACTTAAAACAGAGAAAACACACACATCGTAATTTCGAGTTTCGGAAGTCGTTTTTCAACTTTGTTCTGAAACTTCTTAAATTGTTTTTAATGGCTTTGTGCTTTTGTCTTATACCTCTTAATTGAAAGAAATTGTCGGCAACTATTTCTAATGAAAGGTTTATTAAGTAAAGTTTATTATTTTTAATGCATTTTTTTTAATCATCAATTTAAAGTTATTACACAGACTTTTCATTTATGAACAGATTCTTAGAGTTGACGTTACAAATGCATGTGTCAACTATCTCCCCAGAGTAATTCTGGGTATTGTTGACAACTACCAAGGAATACATTTTCCCTTTTTTTTCAATATCTCTGTTATCCTTTGAGCTACAGACAAAATAAAAAACACATTGTGTTTTCCATTAAAAAAATAAACTTTTTTGTCTCTTGTAATTTTTTTAAAATTAGCGGTTTATGAGATATTTGATATTAAAAGTTATAGATGGCCGCCATTTTTAAAATATTAAAAATATTGTTCTAATTTTTCATACAGTGATAAAAAGTTACGCAACAAATAGGTATACAAAGTTTGAGCTCAATATATTTTTTACTTCCAAAAATATAAGTGTTTTGTAAAAAACACATACAGACAGACAGACGAAAAAATAAGCACCGTAGACCCATGTTTATAGTGTGAAATATGTTTGTCTGGATCCCAGGAACATATCCACAAAAGGGGTCCAGAGAGTTCGGTGACACCCTGTATATATATAGACTATATATAGATGATGGGGGGAGCTATATCACATTATTATAAAATATGTTATGGGATTATTGTCAAGCACTCTATTTAATACGTTTAAAAAAAAATCATAAAACAATAAAGCGTTTTATTAAAACAAGAAAAAAAAAACACTGGAATGTAGATAGCATTGCGTTTGATTTATTTTATTTAGTCGTGTAGGAAGATTGGCTGGAATGTTGAATAAACATTTCAATACCCCGCATCCTTCACAGTGAAGCATTTAGAATTGACATTTAGAGTCAGTACCGCTGTTAGCTACATTCAATATTTGCTTTAAACCTGATACTTGTTTTACATACAGATATGTTTTTTTATTCGTAAATCTTCAATTTTATTTTTATCAGTAAGAATGACAAATGAATTACTAACTAACTATTTAGACATCCTTAATGCTCTCTATTTATTTAATACTAGGAGAGACCCCTGCGTGCTCTGCACGCCAACCCTGTTTGACATTATGTTATGTTTTATTTACTTAAAAGGTTAGGATTAATATAATCTCGGTAAATAATGTTAAATGTTCAAATCTTAACACAGCAGTTATAATCAAGGTTAAAAGTACCAGCAAGGCTCAGGTCTGCGCTTAAATAAAAAACAACCTAAAAGTTAGAAATACAAATAATTGCTTCAAACTTTGAAATCAGCAGCTAATGAAAGAAGTAGAACAAACAGCCGTTACCTATTCAATTGGTTTCTATCGTAATAAATGTAAATACGTGTGTAGGTTTATCAGTCTAGGCCTAACCTAAGAATTTTTTCCGACTAAATTTACAAATATTGAAATTAAAAAAATGTTTTTATCGGAATAAATGATAGCCTATGTTACTCAGGGATAGTGTAGCTATTGATTAAATTACAAGTGAAAAATCATGGACTAAGACCGGGATTTGAACCCAGGACCTTTGCCTTTCCGGGGCAACACTCTACCACTGAGCTATCCTCCTGATCCTCCAGATATTGGTCGATGTTATCTCACTTGTACGGTTTTAATGCATTTATGAATTAGTTAATTACTTTTTATAATTAATTAATTATAATTAATTTAACCCTTGCTGAGGAAGCGTGTAAGCAGGTAATTTATTAAAAATTAAAAATAATAGTGTAGCTTATTATTAGTAACACTATTTTTTAAATCGGTTGAGTACTTCCAGTGATTACCACCTGCATACAAACAATCAAATTTTACCTATTTATAATATTAGTTTAAATTAAATGGAACAATATGTTTATGGAATTAGCCTACAGACTAAATATAATTCTTTGTCGTTATTGACGTTTTTGTTAAATGATATTTCATTGTTTGATATATTTACTTCGTGAAGTATTACATCATTCGTATTTAAACACATACCATAAAGACATATTCTTTCTCGAGGCTGCGTACCTCTCTTTAACTTATTCTATTTACAAAATATACCGCTTTATGATTCTATATCTTCAGTCACATGAATTTATTTTAAAGACCACATTCCCTTACATTGTCGGGTATGTTTAGGGTACACATCTTGTTTTTTTTTTATTGTGGTTCAGAAGTGAAAATTATGGGCGCACCACGTCCAAACGAGATTTCGGATTTTACCGTCACGCTCTATTATATAGGCCTATTAATGGTATACACGTTTATATAGAAGAGTATATTATATGGTTTACTTGGTAATACCTCTGAAATTGACATTGTTCTTCGTCATTTCGTAGTTTACTTGGTATTACCTCTGAAATGGACATTGTTCTTCGTCATTTCGTGAATTGTTTAAAATAGTATACTTGGTAATACCTCTGAAATGGACATTGTGCTTCCTCATTTCGTAGTTTACTTGGTATTACCTCTGAAATGGACACTGTGCTTCCTCATTTCGTAAATTGTTTAAAATAGTTTACTTGGTAATACCTCTGAAATTGACATTGTGCTTCCTCATTTTGTAAATTGTGTTATTTTTTATCTTGTCACATTTAAAATTGAAATCTAACAAATTTCAAATAACATAAACAAGATTGTCTCTATATTCATGACAGTTTTCAGTTCTGTCCGCAGTCCCACGAATGCTTTCTTTTGATTCATTCCTTTTGGCTTTATTGTCCCATTGGATTTTGACTTATTGTCATTAGTGTTTTCTGTAAACTTGCTTTTCTCAAAGACATAAACATAAATACTATGCAAAATTACACTCGCTTCTTCCAGTGCATTATGTATACGACTTGAGGTTAGACTGGAATATTATTTGTGGTTCTTGTTGCACATTTTTTTTTTTTTTTTTTTTTTGGAATGCGTATGGGTTTTGTACTTGAAAAGGTATTCTTCACTTTCTTTCGTACAACGTGATTCAAAAGATTAATAATAATAAGGCTTTATTTAATTTTGAAGTACATTACTTTTATACTTGCAAAATAGCCGACAATACCTGGTCAGGTGACCGACGGAGGAGTTGCCGCTAGAAAACAATAACATCTTAAAAACAAGAAGTAAAGAAAACATTGAAGACCTGCAAAGTTAAGGGTCGGCTCTAGTAAAACAGAAAGCAACCAGCGACTACCTATAGCGGCGATAGGTTACGCGGACATTGCTCATCCTAAATCCATTTAAAACCCGCAATTATTTAAATTGCGTTTTTTTTAAATACCAAACTCTCGGGGACAAAATTTTTCATCCGAATGGCTTGGTAATTTTTCGCTATAATTAATAGTTACAACGTTAATTATTAATGTTAATGTTAATTAACGTTAATTATTATTACAACGTTAGTTAATTATTAATTAGAACTTTGAAGATCCTCTGAATGTGAAGTCTGATCTTCCCTTTCACATGTTCTTGGTTGGGTCCTTAAAGGTTTTCTTTTGTTGTTGTTATTATTATAATTAATTATTATTGTTGTTGTTATTATCTATTGTGAGTTTTTATTATTTGTACTTTGTCCTCAGCGGAAATGAAATTATTAAAAAACTGTGAATTATTCTATGTAGATTTTTAAATGACTAGTATTGGTTACATGTATATGTTTTATTGTATGGTTATTGTTTTTGTAAGTTACATATATATATATATTGTTAGTATTGTTATATTGTTGACTTGTCTTGTACAAATATTTGTCAAAGAGACCAATAAATGATTGATTGATTGACAACGTAAACAAATATTTAAAATCACCCTATAGCGGCGGTAGGTTACACGGACATTGCTCAGCCTAAATCCATTTAAAACCCGCAATTGCTCAAATAGCGTTTTAAAAAAAATACCAAATTCTTGGGGGACGAAATTCTTCATGCGAATGGCTTGGTAGTTTTTCGCTATAATTAATAGTGACAACATAAAAAAATATTAAAAATCAATGATTTAAATTGTTAATAAATAATAAACAAAATATTTTTCTTAGTTTTGAAAAAGCCATTTGCATTCATATTGACCATAGCTTTAAAATGACATATCGTTTATAATTTTCCAATCAAAAATAAAGGAAAATTTGGATTTTAATTTAACATTGGTGTTATGGAGTGTCAGCCAACATGGCTGACAGCTAGAGCCGACCCTTAAATCAGTAATTACAAAATTAAATACTTTTCCTTACAAACTGCAATGTTAAACAAAGACAGGTTATTATTGTAAATAACCATATTTATAACAAATATTTTCTTTCTTTTAAAGAAAACTATATTAATACAACAGTAATAAAAAAGTAAGTAAACATAATAATAACAATAAAGCACCGGTAAAGTACTAAAAATGAAATGCCTTGACCAGTTCATATATGTATGTCCAAGCTGGTTTACAAAACCAACTGCGTTTGGTCCAGTTCAATCTGTTCAAATAATGTCTTGAAATTTATTTTTGTAATGTAAAAATATTGAAAAATGTATTGAAATTTTTTTGAAATTATAGGATTTTTAAAAACAATTTTAAACAATTTCTATTGTCTGGATCCTTTTACTAGGTGGATGAATTTGTGCATCATGATACGATTTTATGATAGTTGTGATCTCTTTTTACTTTCTCCACCCTATACGTAGTATATGGAGAAAGTATTGTTTTCGTCCAAATTTTCGAATTAGAATTTTTAGTGGAATTATCTGTTTTGGTGCTCCCTGAACCCAAAAATATGTTTAGTGGAATTATTTGTTTTGGTGCTCCCTGAACCCCCAAAACATTGTTTAGTGGAATTATCTGTGTTGGTGCTCCCTGAACCCAAAAATATTTTTAGTGGAATTATTTGTTTTCGTGCTCCCTGAACCCCAAAATATTATTTAGTGGAATTGTCTGTGTTGGTGCTCCCTGAACCAAAAAATATTTTTAGTGGAATTATTTGTTTTGGTGCTCCCTGAACCCCCAAAAAATTGTTTAGTGGAATTATATGTGTTTGTGCTACCTGAACCCACAAATATTTTTAGTGGAATTATTTGTTTTGGTGCTCCCTGAACCCAAAAATATTTTTAGTGGAATTATTTGTTTTGGTTCTCCCTGAACCCCAAAAAGTGTTTTTTTTTGTGATGTCTGTCCGTGTGTCTGTAAGGATGTGTACAGAGCTGGAGACCATACCAACGGTCCGATTTTGATGAAATTTGGTATATAGGTGTAGTTCTGGAATATCTCCAGGCATTTTTTCATTTTTTCAAATTTTGTATTTTTAAAGTGTTTTAAACCCCAAAAATGACAAAAAAAAACGAGAAAAATCAAAATTTATCAAAAACGCCTCTAACGATTTTGATAAAATTTGGCTTATTTGTATCTCTTAATGTACCCTACTATATACAAAACCCGCATCTTTCTAAAAATTCTCGTTTAGGTAATAATAATAACAGTAAATGATTTTTGGGGATTTTTGGCCAGAAAGGGGATTGTTTTTCAAAATTTTTCAAAACCATTTTTCGTGCATCTATGCAGGCCTAATTGACATTTTTGGTGCAAATTAGTTCGAAATCGATCGTATAGTTTAAATAATAATAATAATATAATATGGATGTGTGTTACATGCATCTAATATTTTCCACGGTAACATTTTCCTACTTTTGCAATTCTAAATAACAAACTCCAACGCTACTCTTGGGAAAGTATAACGTTTCAACGGGGAGAAAGTATGTGGCAGTTATCTGGCACCGTTTATTTTTGCTTGTCTTTTATCTTCTTAAATTATTAACTTATTCTTACAGATTTTTAATTTAGTGTATTTATGTTAATTATTGAAAATTCGTTTTCTTGTTATTTAATTGTATTTTGTGACCATCGATCACATGTGTTGCTTTATACTCGTTAATACTTGATTTATATAACTTGTTTTTGTCAACAAAACCAATAATAAAAAAATAAACGTTTTACTTGATCTCGCCACATTCATATAAATATCTCGAACGTATCTCACTTAATATTGGATAGACAGATTTGAACTGCGTAACATCCTCGTCTTCTCCCCTGTTACAAAGAGGACAGAGCTTCTGATATCATACTTATTTAGATAAATTACCTCAATCTTTGCTTTAAATAACCACTTCTTAATCACATCAACATTCTCACTGCTGTACGAGTAAGCGTCATTTAAGTCTAATCTATGTCTATACTTCTATATCTATACTAATATATAAAGGGGTAAAATTAGTTTGTTTGTAGGGGGTAATCTTTGGAAATACTGAACCGATTGAAAAATGGTTTTACTAATAAAAAGCTACACTATCCCTGAACAACATAGGCTAGAATTCATTTTGATAAAAACATGTTTTATTTCAATATTTGTAAATTCTAGTGGGGAAATTCTTAGATTAGGCCTAGACTGATGAACCAAAATATGTATTTACATTAATTACCATACCAACCAATTGAATAAAATAACAGATAAAGCAGATGTTTGTTCCAATATTTCCATTAGCAGCTGCTTTCAAACTTTGAAGCAATTATTTGTATTTCTAACTTTTACGTTATTGTTTTATTAAAGTGTAGACCTGAGCCTTGCTGTCTCTTTTAACCTTAACTATAACTGCTGTTATAAAATGTACGAAATAATTTGATTTGAACATTTAACATTATTTACCATCTTAGCTTTGGGGTTATTATTAATTCTACATCTTTATTGTAAATAAAACATAACATGATTATGTGTATAAAGGTTCCAACGGGGTTGGCGTTCGGAGCACGCTGGGGTTTCCCCTAGTTCTTTATATAGTGACCGCGTATTGATTCAAAAGGTTGTATCTCTAAATGACGTTTACAATAAGTGACTAAAACTTAATCTGTGAACTTGGCGAATATATGCGAACGTATTGAATGAATGTAATGCTATATTTCCACTTGAGAGAAAGCCACTAGATTGGTTTCGTGTCTCAAGGTGTTGACCATTTGTTATCACTTACACTCTCGAGACAGTCGCTGCATTCTCGAGTCCAGGAAAATTTCGTGCCGACTTGAGAGTCAATCTTTTAGGTTACAGAAATAATAAATAATCCGACCGCGCAGCTGAACCGCTGACGTGAGTTGAACCAATTTCCAAAATTATTTTTATATGTTTTAGGGTTTCAACCAAATATTTGTAAAATCGATTATGTGTACGAAGTATATTGCTACTATTTGCTTGCAACTAAGCTTCGACTCACCTCGACCTTGCCGCCTCGGGTTATGGACTGCTTCTCTTTGCTCACAGAGTACAAACTTGGCCGTCGGCCACGGATTAGGAGATACCCCGCCGTAAAATCCCTTAAGTGGATTTGAACTGGGTACTTTTATAGGGTATTTTACGTTTTGATCGATTTTGGGGAAAGAAAGCGAGCTATAAGGTAGTGTAAAAAAACAAAATGTGCTGTATAAAATATCATACATTTATGTTTTTTTTTACAAACAAAAAAAACCCAAAAAAAGTTAATTCTCGCTGTCGAAAAGTCTAAAAAAATTGTTACTTTCGGTCAAAAAACGTGCTTCCGGTTGTTGGATTTGTTTGGCAAACAAACTCATCCGAGCGACATGGACAACCAACGTGGGTTCCAAATCGGCCTTTAGAGTGCGAACACATTATTTTATATATAACATTTCTAATGGTACCCCAAAACGTGTTCTGGAGACCATGGTCGGTGGTTATTTACTATTCCCGACCTTAGGTCTTACCATAAGGGTCACTGTAATAGCTCATCTTGCCTATGGAAATTCGCTAAAAACCTGTTATGTTCGTCTTGAAAAATTGAACTTTTTTGTAAAGTTAGCGGTTTTTGAGGTATATTACATTAACAGTTTTTATAATATACGAGAAAACGTTTGGATTTCTTGTACGTGAGTAAAGGATATTTGGTTCACACCAAATATGTTACCAATATTTGCTTTCAATATATTTCCTACATACAAAAATATTAAGTACTTTGTACGAAAAAAGAAAAAAAGTGGTTAACTGGAAAACGAAGCATTTTGGAACCTACGTGTATAAGAATGAAATCTTTCCTTACTTTCACTAGTAGAACACGTCCTGAAAGTTTCTTCCTGAATCACTCTGTATTTATATTTTTACTATTTTTTTCTTCTAATTTTCGTTATTTTGTTTTAATAGTTCTATATCTACACATTAACTTAGCGTTTACGTTAGTAAATGTATAATTTTTGTTTAGTTTTGTCATTTAAGATTTTTAATTTACATTAGATTTTTATATGTACTATATTATTCTGTTGGAGAACCAGCTTAAGATGGATATACGAAAATTGTTTTATCCTATTCATTGTTGCTTACCTTTTTATTTCTTTTAACCTTGTTTTAAATTCTTTATATTTGATTTTCTACAATCATTGGAGTGTCCTGCCCATTATATTACAGGGACAACGAGCACTTTTCATTGTTTAAAAATCTATGGTCACCCTCATCTACTTACTAAGAATAATTGAAATGCGTAAATAATTCTCAAATATCTCACTGCACTCACATACAAATACTACAGTTGAAAACATAATTTACTAACTACCCGACAAAAGATCCTCTTCAACATAACGAAGGTCGCTTCCCTTACTCAGCAAAGTACAACGACGGACCCTCTCAAGCCCGAGGGTTGTTTCCAAAACATGACATGACTCTAAATTCGAGAAAACTAAATAACATTCCGGTTACGTAAGGGAATTTTCTTCGACACAGAATGGTTAACATTTCTGAATAAAAAAAAACCTCTATAAAAATGTAGGCTACCTTGTTCAAAACATTTAATGATCGTATATATATATTATTACATTTATGTATGAAAAGTACGTTGTTCTTACGAGCCAAGGTTTTATCAATATTTCAATGATTTCTATTTTTGTTTAAGGGCAGTCCGACTCTCATTTAAACTCAATGTTAGGCAAATGTCATATATTAAGCAAACTATTAGGCCTAGAGTCATAATTGTTTTTTCACTTTAAAGATAGGCTCAACATCTAGTGATTAACACACAGTTTTCTTTTATTAATGAAAAACAGAATTTTCGTAAGCTCTTTTATAAATGTATATTTTTTAAATTTTTTTTGTTATATTTTTATTTTTTTCCTCGGCCTGTAATTAAATATGAACACAAATCTCATGTTAAACACTAGCTTATTATAACATGGTCTTAGAAAAAAAATTGTGATAATATCTCCAGCGGTTCCTGAAATATCTGGCATCTTATATGAGAAAAGTCAACTTTCGGAAAAATTGAAAGTGATTATAATAATGAATTAACTTACGTCTAATAATGTCCAGCACTGTAAGATGGGTTGTTAGGGTCTTCATCTTCATCATAAAGGGTTTTCATTCTATTCATAAAGATTCAAACGTTCAAAAAACCCGGTTTTCGGGAAACGGCAATAAATAATGTAAAGTAATTTTAAAAATTCCCTTATAAACGAGGGACGATATAGGCAATATGGTTGCTTTGTTAAGTGACTAAAGAGATATTTTTCAGTTTTATTCTGTACAAGCCTTTGTAGCCGAGAGGTAACGTTGGGTCTTCCTGATCAGAAGATCCTGGGTTCGAATCTCGCTAGACCAGGTAGCTTTTCTTATCTGTGGTTTGAGGGTAGAAGGGCAGAAGTAAAGCGTAAAGTAAAGTAAACGGTGGTTGGCTTCGGGATATGACTAGTTACCTGGTCTTAATAAAGGCTTAAGATGTTTTGCATAATTTTACTATAGTATTTTTGTATATAAATATATATACTATTTATTATTTATAAAAAAAGAAAGAAAAAAAAGCTACGACATATGGGGGAACACTACTTTCATTCATCCTCAATTTTACGTCGATTTTGTATACTATATCAGATGTGAAACGGAACGAACTATTCATAGTAGAGTGATATAAAATGTTAAGAAAAATAATCATTTTTTATTTTTTGATGCAGTTTAGAAATAACATGTGAAAGGTCTACTATATGATATCATACTATATCAATGCAGACGTCGCAAATTTCGAATTTTTACGCGGTGCACAAATATTTTCAAAGAATAATGTTATTATGTAATGTTTTATGTGTCAAATTACTCAAATATAAAATAGAAAATATATAGTAGAAAAATAACACGACAATCTTTGAACAAAATAAAATACAAATTGTATAAGAAAATCAAAACAACAGACAACTCCGTGCCTTAATAGTTTGTTTAAATTTTTTCAAGGGCTTATGGGTAAGTTACAATGATGAAAGTCATATAATTTTAAAGGGAATGAAATGGAGTACAATAATCAGAAAAAAAAAATCCTGTAGAAATTTTTTTTACCCGGTCTGGCTCCCCTTAATACATTTTCGCGTAGTTATAGTGATATGTCATACAAATTGTTTTGTCCCTGCATCATTACCTGAGAGGTGGTTTAAATTAATTATTTAGTTCTTTCTCGACTTCAACATTTAGGTGAGGAAATAAAGCACTCAATCTCCGAAATTTAATGCGATGGACGGATTGAGGTGGGGTTTTTTGCATTCGTTTATAAAAATTATCTGAAAAAATGTACCTACTTTACATTTTATAATTTTTCAAAATTGCATTTGTACTGTGCAAAATGCATTTGGAAAATGGATTTTCTAAAGTCACTTAGAAAAAAATTATAACTTGTTCATTAATACTTGGAATGTACTGAAATTAGGTTCCTGGGGGTTTCGAGGTCGCCGATCCCGAATATGACTTCCAAATTTGTGTCCCTTCGCCGACCTGGAGTCTAGGATTGTTGATGAACGTCATCTCCAAGGCTTCTCATGAGATTCACGCTCAAATGAAACTAAACTCATCCGCTGGCGTTTTATTGCGTAGCTGATTTCAAATCGAGCATCGGCGACCACCCCCGGGTATCTGGAGGATTGAAACCTGGAATCAAAATTGGATATGGGTCGATTCCTAGACAAGTGAAATGGGGTAGAAAATGAGACAGCCGAGCGCACTTTTCCACATTTTATTAGAAAAATGTCAGTGATATGGAGGTAGCTTCCTGTATGCGCCCGATGGAAGGTTAAATGAATATTTAAATGCCTCCCGTTTTTTCCTATTCCGGTTAGGCTAGACGCCCGTTATATAAATGGTGTGACCAGGTGGTACAACACCAGTGGTCATGTTTTGACCAGACTGTGGTTTTCTATTCAAATTGTGTCTAGCTATAAGTTTTTTACTGGCAGCTTGGTCGAAGAGTCTTTACTACAGTCTAAGTTTACACAGGTTTCTAGGTTTTGTTTGTTTCTTCGTATGATTTGGTTAACTACAACTAGATAGTTTTCTTTATAACTACAGTTGTTGCACTCTCTCAAATTTCCTTTATAAAAACAATTATAACTTTTTTTATAAAGGCGAAAAATCTTAGTTGTTACCATCGCCTGGCAATTATAAGCTCAAACATATTGTTTTTATAAATTTATATTATTTAAAAGACGGAAAGAGATTAGGAAAATCTGATTTAGGGATAGTTATTCTCACTCAGGGGAAATTTAGAAAACATTATATACAGGGTGTATCAGGAAGAAACGGAAAGAATTGCAGGACGTGTTCTACTGGTGAAAATAATGAAAACAGTTCCTATAAACATAGGTCCGAAAACGCTTCGTTTTCCAGATATCCGCCATTTTGTTTTTTGTACAAAATAATTCATATCTAGAGAACGGTTTTACTGATTGAGTTCAAACTTGGCATGAAGTTTAAACTGTCAATGATATACCTCAAAAAAAATAAACGATTAAATTCAATCTTGCGTTTCAAAATGGCGGCTGTTTGAAAATTTCAAACCTAAATTACTCCAAAACCGTACATTTTAACGAAAAATGTCACGACACCTTTTTTGTAGCCCTTTTGATTTTCTATCGGATAATGTAACTGACAAAACAATCGGATGAAGGATAATAGCTAAGTTAAAAGGTAATGACAACAAATGTCCATACAATATTGTAGTATTTACTGTGTTTGTATAGGACGCCGAGTTGAACAAACCAATTAGTACACATAACTTAACTGTTATCCTGCATCCGATTGTTTTGACAGTTACACCATCCGATAGGGAATCAAAAGGGCTACAAAAAAGGTGTCTTGACATTTTTCGTTAAAATGTACGGTTTTAGAGTAATTTAGGTTTGTAATTTTCAAACAGCCGCCATTTTGAAACGCATGATTGGATTTAATCTTTTTTTTTTTAGGTATATCATTGACAGCTTAAACTTCATGCCAAGTTTGAACTCAATCAGTCAAACCGTTCTCTAGATATGAATTATTTTGTACAAAAAACAAAATGGCGGATATCTGGAAAACGTAGCGTTTTCGGACCTATGTTTATAGGAACTTTTTTCATATTATTTTCACCAGTAGAACACGTCCTGCAATTCTTTCCGTTTCTTCCTGATACACCCTGTATATATTTATATAAACATTATTTACCTTAGTTTGGGTATTTTGAAAATAGGGTTTATCAAAAATAAAAACAAATATAATTTTACAGAGAATCCGGTAAATACAAATGGAGGGGGTGGGAACCATCTCAACAAAGTTGTATTTGTCATAGTTGTTATTATGGATAATCCGCAGAAATAATTATTTAATTCAATTTTGTCTTGAGGTAAATGATACAAGACGATGCAAGTTTTATTAAACTAAACTATTCAACCAATATTGTTATCTGTAAGCAAAACTTTAAATTTGTTTTACTTTAAAATATTACATCGCAAACATTAAACAATGTTATAATTGCAAGTGCTCTCAGACGAAACTCAAATTGACCCAGTTTCAAAGTTACGTGCAATGCAAAATGTATAAGACTGTTGAGAACACTATAAATTGAATCTTTTCGTTTTTTGTGATTTCAATAATAGTTCGCTAAATGTGTAATTTCAGAGTACTTTTTAATTTGGTGCTTGAGTTGAATATCATTAGCCTACTAGTTCGTCAGAATTTATTTCGAAGACGTTTCTTACACTAGAACTTTCTTTGTGCATACTAAGTGTTGTATTTTCAGAAAATCTCTGAGTACAGATCACTATTTGATTTGTGTTTGAATTCTAACCTTTTACACTAAATTACGTCAAATATATTTACTTAAGATTGAATAATACTGGTTATCATAATTTTGTAAACAAATCTAAAAAATATATAAGATTCAATTGGATTAAAATTTAAGGAAAAAGTGCTTCTAAAAGTGTAACTTTTCATTTGACTGAAGATTCTAAAATTCTTTTTTGAATAAAATGGTGTATGACACGATAGGCCTATAGGCAAAACTTTTCTTTGTGTCTACTTACTCAAGAGCATCTAATTAACCAGCAACAAACCGACAAACAAACGAACAAATCAAATGACAAACGATGTTTGAATTGCAGTAATTACTTTGAAATTGTCTTGGTTTATATCATACGTAAACTACACTCGTATATCTATTGTTTTTCCAAAACCCTATTCTTCACAGACATATGTTTTCCCCCATGGTACCTGTGATGGTAAACATCAACGTTTTTATGCTGTTAAGGTTGTGGTATTATTTCAGTATTTCATTATTTCCATATTGTGGAGATGCCTCGATTGACATGTCCACTGCTACGCAAATTTCGTATTTCCTATGCTAGGAGCTAACCTTTTATTTTGTATATTTATACCCTAAACGAATAGAAATTACTTTATTTTTATTTTTCGAACCTTTCTACGTAATAATCACTAATATTTTAAAGCGGACGCACTCAAACAATACACGGTGGTTAACGTGCGAAGCACACAATGCATTTTGTATTGAAATACTCCAAAAACGAGGGTTGGCGTGCGAAACACGCAATGCATTGTGTATTGAAACTACACCCAAGTACGTTGATAAAATATTTTTCAAATGTATGTAAATTAATCTATTTTTATTTTATTTTTTATACATTACTTGTTTTAATGGCTGGGTGTTGTGTAAAAACTACTTTTCAAAATTGACTGGTTTTTACTGGTACAGTAAATACAAAAATTTCCCCCATTTTAATTAAAGCATTAGTTTTGCATGGAAGCAATCCCCCTAAAGAACCAAGACTGGATTGTACGTATGCTACTTAAAACTAAACATGAACTATACTACATTTAAGAATCTTTACAGGGACTTACTAATTTTATTTCAACGACACATTTTTACTAAAAGTAAACTAGTTAAAATATTAACATTAAACGAACGAACACTGTCGTCGTACCAACTTAACATTGTGATTACTTAAAAATTTACTTAATTTGTACAAAATGTTCACAATAATATCTAATTAAGTTCTATTGTAGAACTTTTCGCAAGGCAATATTAATAACATAGTATTTTAATAATTAAATATCAAATTATCTAATATAAACGTGTTATAAAAAGAGTTTAATTTTTAATTTAAATATTAACTACCCTTCTCCTTACAAAAGGTTTCAGTTTATTCTCCAGGCCTGCATCCCTTGAAGTGTCACTGGGAACGTGACACGAGCATCCCACGCGATCTGTTGGGGGAAGTTGTGAACTAAAAGTACAAATAGGGTGGTAAAAGCCTTCGTACACACCTGTGGCCCACATTTTCATTTGTGGATTTTTATCACTTTAAGTTTAAAATTTTAAGTAATTTTTGCAAAAAAAAAGTAACTGCCTTTACCAGATGCACAAATTTGGATATTGATGTTGAAAACATAGAGCAATCAACTGACAAATTACGATGTGTGTACTAAATGATAAACTTATTGAATATTGCATTTTGAAGTAAACACAAATAGTTTAGTGGCTTTTTAACTTAATTGTCTTTATTTCATTCGTTAATTTAAGTACTGTTTGAAATAAGTAAGTACCTATGCGTAATTCCTATAAGAGAAATAATACTATTATTATTGTTTAGGAATATTAATAACCGTTTAATATAAGGACATTATTTTTTAATTGAAAGTTCTCGTAAATAATTTTTTTTTTTTTTTTTAATAATCATTATAAGTTCAAATGATTCCAATAAAGGACTAAGACAGGATAGTTGTTTAGGTTTTATATGTTGACAATTTCAATTTGTATTATTGGTTGAATAAATATTAGAATATTACAATCAATTTCGTAGATAAAGACTTTGTAAAATGTTGTTCTAAGAAGAATGTTCAACTGAATTTTATAGATATTGTTATCCATCTGATTTTATTGTCAAAACTGTATTAAAAATTACTTTAAACTTAGTAGATTATCTGTATCCACTCGCTTTATACTGTGTAGACATATTTATATAATACATTTAATTAAAACGGTAGTTATAAGGTGAAATATAATTTGTGAGTTTATTTAATAATTGTATTAACTATGTATGATCCACTTTTGAATTTAATTAAACCAGAAAACTTACTGCACGTATTCAAATTTAAAGTGTATCTCTTTTAAAGGAGTGTTTAAAAGAAATAAATGTGGTTGTTCTATATAGATTTAGATCTATATAATAGACACTTGTCTAATTTTATTTAATAAATATTAGTGACTTTGCAATTAATTGATGAGCCTTTACATTTTAAAGTTATCGACATTGAGGAACTATCTTTGAAAGTTCAAGTAATTGATAATTTGCTTTATTAGCAAATTTTTAGAGTTTGTCTAAACAAATGTATACGGGATATTATTCTGAAAATTAAGTTTTTTTACACGACCTGAAAACCCGACTGGTTCCCCCAAAATCTAACAAAATAAAATACCATCGAAAGTACCCGGTTCAAATCCACGTGGGGGGAGTTGTTGGCGGACAGAACGAAGCAGCACGTGAGCAGGGGCCGGAGGCTGAGCAGCTATTCAGCGCCTTCGTGAGCAGACCAATTTCAAAAATAGTTGGTTCAAACCGTAAAACATACGAACTTAATTTCGGAAATTTGATCGACTCGTCAGCGTTTCAGTGGTTTTAATTTACCTTTTATTTATACTAAGCCCTTGTCAGATGGAGAATGTAAAAAGACTTGATGAAAAAATGGAAAAAAATAATTTTTAAAATGTTTGAATTTATTTGGGTAATTTCGTTCGATCGAATAAGTCGATGGTTGAAGGTACTTCATACTTTTCAAACGTAATGCAATGCATACGTCAGTCAATAACGGAATTTTGTATACAAATTTAATTGTTCAAGTAAATACAATTAACTGCCTTGTACGTATTGGTAGAAAAGTTGTTTCTAAAACCACTGCGTGTTGGAGGTGATTAGTACTGTTAGTGTTGTCTAAAAATTCATGTTCGTTTATGAATTTAATTATTAATAAAGAATATACTGTACCTAACTGTTAATACATCATTAGAAAAAAGAATTACAAATTTAATTATTTCCAAAAATATACTTTGTGTGTTATTTACTAATACACTCACAACAGATACCATGCAAAAACTAACTTACGAAAATACTATTTACGTAACAAAACCAGGTTTATTGCCTTAAAATTTTAATATGAAGAATCTGCGACGATTTTCAGTTAGTTATTTTGAAAAACAAAAATATAAAATTCTAAATAGAGGTTACTATAGTTAGTAGGAATATACTATAAGTTAGTTGTTGAACACGAATGTATGCATTATACTTCTTGTAATGTCAAAGAGTTATCAATTAAATACGTTTATTTAAATTTCTGTTAATTGATTAAATATATACCATTAATTGAATATTTAAAATTATATAGGTATAAAATAAGATTTCGGCTTATGTATCGAGTGTAGACTTTTCTTTAATACGTTCAAAACGAATAATAGTTAAGATAGAATGTTTAAAAATTTATTACATGTTGGTTTATTTTCCTTACCTGCAAAATGTGATTAAATCCTTTTCATTATACGCACCAAGTAACCAACACGAAAATATAGTATCCCCCTGCAAATAATCGAAGAAACTGTTTTACGCACAAAACACTTTGTCGATGATAATTTCGGGTTTTTTTTAACGCAATTATAAGTATTTACTATTTTGGAGACTGCCAACTCCCGTACGACCTATGTTAACCTGTTGCCCGCGAGAGACACACTGCCGGATTCCGGCGAATGCACTGTGTTTACGTTGCTCCAGGTCGGCTAAAGCGAGGGAAAACGCGGGGAAATAGGGAAATTTCAGACCTGTATTTTACGCTTCGCAAGCCGACTGTGTAATTGCGTTTAATTGTGTATGTCTTTTAATTAGGGCGGTAACTTGAATATTTATAATCGGAAATATATTCGTATATAAAGGGTGGTTTTTTGAAAACTTACAAGCTCTATTTTCGAAAGACGGAAAGGGTTATGTGAAATCTGATATCGGAACATCCATCCACCGTCAGGGGAACATTAGAAAATTTAATTACAAAATCCCCAAGCCTCCTTCCACTTCCAGCTGAAAAATTTGCAACGGGCACATATGGCTTGTGATACATCAAATTAAAGCCCTTTAAACCCATGAAATGAAGACAATAAAAATCGACTAACGCGTTCTTTAGCTACTTATGCTAAACAAATTTTATTTGGTAAGTTATTTTTATAACGTTACTAGAAGACGCGTTCGATATTGTTTGATTTTAGTATATAAATAATTCGACCACGCAGCCGAACCGCTGACGTGAGTAGAGCAAATTTCCAAAATTAAGTTTATAGGCCTATATTTTAGGGTTCCAACCCACAATTTGGGAAATAGGTCTATTTACGACGGTGCTGAACAGCTGCAAAATGGTTCGCACGCCATTCCGCATATGGGGACTATCTTCAACACACAATGCATTGCGTTCTTCGCACGCCAACCCCGCGGTAGAGTCCACCACACTGTTTCGAACATGGTACTTTTATGGTATTTTACGTTTTGATCGATTTCGGGGGAACCAAACGAGCTATAAGGTCGCGTAAAAAACAAAATGTGCAGAATAACATCCTACATTTATATTTGTAGAAAAAACTCAAAATCTAATTCATTCTCGTAGGAAAAATCTTAAAAAATAGTTACTTCCGGTCAAAAGACGTGCTTCGATTGCTGGATTTTTTTGGCTAACGAACTCGTCCGTGCGACGTAGACAGCAAACATGTGTACTAAATTTGAACCAAATCGGACTTAAAATGCGGTAGCCTTAAATAGCCTATGAGTAGATATTCCATTTTAATTATTGTTTAATTTTAAGGGAAGTTATCCTATTTCATTACTTTGATATAGTAATCGAATTGCTTTTAATTCGTTTAAAGATATTACGCACATTTAACTGTATAGCTGGTACTAATTTAGTGCAATTTATTTTAATTTTATATTAGTAGCTACCCCATTTTAACCTCTTTGATTGTAGTTTGTAGTGACCATATTCTCCAAACAATCGTGGCAAACAATAGTAATATGTGTAAATTGTGAAATGTTAAGTGAAATCAGTCGAGTAGTTTTTGAGCATATAGAAAATGCAAGTGTACGGATCATTATTAAATTTTTAGGGTAGTTATTCCATTTCATCCCTTTGACTTGAACAATAAAACTTTAAATGTTTTTTTTATATCGCTTAAAAATAGTATTACATAATTTTAACTGTTTTAATGTAGGAAGTTGATTTATATTTATTGTCTACGCGTATCAACCCCATTTCCACCCCTCAGACTGAAGTAATTGTAACGTCTAAACACTCCTGGCAATAAATAACTATTGAGCTTGACTTGTGAGAAAGTAACTAGATAAAATAAAACCTGAACACAAAATCTCACAACAAATACGTTTACTAACTTGAAACGCGTTTCGACGACAATTACGCCATTCTCAGTGATGCACGGGCTACAGTATCCAAACTATAACACAAATTATAGTTTGATTTCTGTAACCCGTGCATCACTGAGGGTGACGACATTGTCGTTGAAAGGCGTTTGAAGTTAGTAAACGTATTTGTTCTGAGATTTTGTGTTCAGGTTTTATTTTATGTGGTCCTGGCAATGATATGGATATGGATAAACTGTGAAATATTTAGTGAAATCGATCGAATAGTTTTTGAGTCTATATAGTACAGAAGAAACAAGCATTAATTTTTATATAGCGATATGAAAAACCTGATCTCGGTACAGTTATGCACTTTTAGTGGAAAATTTAAAAACATATTTAAAAAATCTTTCAATCCCTCTCCACTTCTAACTATCCCTACTCAAAAAAATTGCAATAGACACACATGGCTCGTGATACAACAAATTAGGGCCCTTTAGAAACTATGACTTTCTGTTTTAAGAAAATAAAAATCTGCTAACGCAACCGTTCGCCATTATTATTTGTTATTTTGTAAGTTATCTTTATAAATTTACTAGCTGACCCGTACGGCGTTGCCCGTGGTGGTTGGTATTTTCAGCCTTTTTAACGTAATTGTATTCTTTTTAAGTGTTCAGTCAGTGAGTGGTATTTGGCTTATATATATATAGATCTTAAATAATAAAAGCACTATTGTCATAATAATAAAAGATCTGAAATTATGATTTTAGTAACTTTGATCACCCCAAACCCCTCCTAAAATTTCGAAATTTTTCATACCCTTTCTTAGTGAACACCTATGGCCCTAGAGGAAGCTACATACAAATGTTATTCCAATCCGTTCGGTAGTTTTTAAGAAATCGTTTTTTAATAACTTTGATCACTCCAAACCCCCCTAAAATTTCGAATTTTTTCAAACCCTTTCTTAGTGAGCACCTCTATGGCCCTAGAGGAAGCTACATACCAAATTTTATTTATTTCAATCCGTTCGGTAGTTTTTGAGAAATCGTGATGAGTGAGTCAGTGAGTGAGTGGTATTTCGCTTTTATATATATAGGCCCTACATAAAACAATTTACAAAATAATATTTTCTATCGGATCGAACGAATAATGAATACGTATATGCAATGTTTAATTAATTACTAAAGAAATGTGTGTTTTAGAAAGGGTTTTAATTTGATTTATCACAAGAAATATAAGTTCGTTAAAAATGTTTGACATAGGGTTGTGGGGATCTTGCAAATGGGTTTTCTAAGAGTCTCATTAAAGATTCAACTCTCCCGAGAACAGATGTTGGATGTCTCTTTCCGCCTTTAAAATAATATGAAATCCATACTAATATTATAAAGAGGTGAAATTTGTTTGGTTGTTTGCTTTTTTGTAGGGGATAATTTCTGGAACTACTGAACCGATTGAAAACATAGTTTGACTAACAAAAATCTACGCTATCCCTGAGTAACATGGGCTATAATTCATTTTGATAAAAGCATTTATTATTTTGATATTTGTATATTTAATCGAACAAATTCTTTGGTTATGCCTAGAATTATGAACCAAAAAATGTATTTACATTCATTATATTAGCGACAAATTGAATAAAATAACAGATAAAACAGCTGTTTGCTCTAATATTTCCATTAACAGCTGATTTCAAAATTTAAAGAAATTATTTGTATTTCTAACTTTTAGGTTAGGTTTTTAATAAGGGGTAGACCTGAGCCTTGCTGATTCTTTTAACCGTTATTATAACTGATGTTATAAAATATACGAAATAATTTGATTTGAACATTTAACATTATTTACCATCTTATCTTTGGTGTTGTTATTAATCCTACACCTTTATAATAAAGAAAACATAGCATGATTGTGTGTAATAGAAGGTTCCAACGGGGTTGGAGTGCGGAGCACGCAGGGGTTTCCTCTAGTTATCTTATAAAATATCTGTTTACTATGCATTCCAAAACTGTTTGACGGATAGGTACCGAAAAATTATTGCAGTGTTTAATTAGTAGCACCGGGGAGCTCAGGCCGTAAAAATTATTCCGCGTACTTACATTTAAGGGGAGCTGAACGGTCTATATGAGCCCATGTTAAATTTGCTAAGTTCGGGTACACTGTTCTCGAAAACCGTTATACCTACATCTTTCAAATTTTTACTCAGTTATTATGCATGCCTGGAGAGTACCTAGTACTAAAATGTTGTTTGTATGGTCAGTATTAAAAAAAATATGATTTTTTTATAAATATATTTTTATTTGGCAAAAACATTATTAGTTTTTAATTTTATTTTTTTTTATTTTTACAATATTATAATAATTCTAGTTCCACACACTGGTACCTATGTCAGGAAGATTGGATAAAAGTTTCAACAAGATATCTTTATTAGTTCCTGAGAAACTTGCACCTTTACCGGAAAAAACACAAATGTTCAGAAATCGCAAGCAAAAGTAGGCTAACTTTTCACTTACAAATATTTTACCTCAAAAGCCTCCTGGACAGTAATATTCAAATAGGTTATGTAATATTTCAAAACTAATTACAATGTTTCTTGAGTTTCCTACAAACTCAGAGTAATCATTACTGCCATTTAATAGGCTTATTTTTTCCTAGAAGCGCTGTGTGGTGTAGGCCTAGGTGCTAAAGCCACATTTACAAGTTCTGAGTTAGGCCTAGGCTTATTCTCAATTACAGTCTGTTGATAAACATTCACTTTTGAATACCTGTTACTCTGAAACTTCCTTCTCTTGAATGTAGGTTTGCCCTGCCCATACTGAACACAGACACAATAACACAACACACTAAAGATTCGTTATAGATAAATAATACCGTAATATCAAACTAGTTCTTCAATGTATAGGCCTACTAAAACACATACCATGAAGTTTATGATAGTAAACAAACACATGTCAGCTGTCTGCTAAACCCATAAGCCACTTCTAGTAATAGGCCTACTATTTTGCCAAAATTGAAACATGAAAAGAACAAAAAAGATAGTTACACTGTAATAACTCTCACCGTATTGCAAGTAATGTTTAAAATCTGAATGTACAGATTTAAGAATTTAGTTTTTTCGCCGTTTTAGTAAATTATTTATATCAAGTGTTATATATTTTCATTTTCAGAAATAACCAAGGAAATCAAAATTACAATAAAAAATATTTATTAATTTTTTTATTATTTTTTTGTTCAGCTAACGTCAAGGGGTTAAAATGGGGTTGCTACCTTAAAACAATACGCCTTTAGTTCCGTGAGAATAGAGAGCTGAAATTGTGCAAAGATTTTTCATACGTGGTATATAAAAAAACAGAGCCCTCACATTTTGATACTTGCGAGTTTGTGCGCTGCGAGCGAAGCGAAGCAGTCCATAGTCAGAGGCAACAAGGACGAG
>JAGFPH010004659.1:52480-67377 GCA_018207615.1 Philaenus spumarius | reverse complement strand
CTTTACATTGGAGCTTTCTGTAAATTTAAATGTCCTACGCTTATGGCGAAAATCAAATATAAGACTGGAATTAGTCGCGCTCGAGCGCTTAACCAGTGCAATATCATAACCAGCCATCTCAAGGTTGGCTCCGCTCATTGGATTCAATGCTTTGACTCGAGTTGTATTGCATACCCTTAATAACGTCGACAGCTTGAAATCTAATTGAAGCTCATTTTATAATTACATTCATAAGCGTAATGGATACAAGGCCCCTTTTGAACTGCGTTGAAAATGCTCCGTTTTCTGTGCAGTAGAAATTTTGTTGTTTTACAAAATAATTCATTTCTAGAGAAATGTTTGACTGATGAGACTGCATGAAGTTTAACCTAACAAAGATCTATCTCAAGAAAAATAAGAGATTATATCCAATCATGCGTTTCAAAATGACAGCTGTTTGGAAATTTCAAACCGAAATTACTCAAAATCCGTACATTTTAACAAAAAAAGTTAGGTTAAACCTCAAGCCTAGTTTAAACTCAATCAGTCAAACATTTTTCTAGATATAAATTATTTTGTAAAAAGAAATGGTGGCTAGACATAATATGGAGCATTTTTGGACCTATGTTTGTTGGAACTTTTCATCTTATTTTGATGTGGTGAATCACTCCCTGAATTCTTACAACCCTTTTTCTGAACATCCTGAATATAGAATAAATTTGGAATAAAACAAAAAAAAAATGTATTCATAAATAAAACAATATATGTACACAAACAATAAGATATAAAAAGTATTTTTATAACGCTAAAAGTTAACAAATAAGTGTCTGAACTGTTTTAATAAACTTTTCTTAGTGAAGAATTTGTGATATTAATTTCCAAATTACGTTTACCTTCATAGAAATTTTCGCGTTGCTAATGAAGGTAAGTTTTTAGTATATTTATATCCAAACTTAAGTATTTGTTTTCAAATTCAATCATTTAGTATGTATTCAAAATATCTGAATGAATCAAAGTATAAATAACATAATTAGTTATAAATCAAAGATAATAATAATTCGATTTATCGTTGAATAACTATACCTTATTTGTTGGTTGTATGACAACACGACTGAATGCTACCTGGAACCCTTGGGGGGCAATAAAAATATTTGCAGGGTACGACATTACGACGTTGCCGAATCTCATTAGCGACTCAGTCGTAAAGTCGTAGTCTGCGCGAGGTCCCAGCCCCTAATCCCTCCGCGTCTACCTGCGAGGCTGTCTTGAAGAAAACTTTATCCATACCAGAACTGAGTTCATAGCTAGACAATATTTACCCCTTTAAAGTCACTTCACATATTTTGCCGATAACAGTATGATTATAATATTTGTATAATTATAATATTTCGTCGCATTATCACTTTATATAATTAGAATTAAAAAAAAACTAGAGGACTTACCTAAACTGTTTAATCACAGTATGTTGCCGATAACAGTATGATTATAATGTTTGTATAATTATAATATTTCGTCGTATTATCACTTTATATAATTAGAATAAAAAAAAACTAGAGGACTTACCTAAACTGTTTAATCATAGTATGTTGCCGATAACAGTATGATTATAATATTTGTATAATTATAATATTTCGTCGTATTATCACTTTATATAATTAGAATAAAAAAAAAACTACAGGACTTACCTAAACTGTTTAGTCACAGTATTTTGCCGATAACAGTATGATTAAAATATTTGTATAATTATAATATTTCGTCGTATTATCACTTTATATAATTAGAATAAAAAAAAAACTAGAGGACTTACCTAAACTGTTTAGTCACAGTATTTTGCCGATAACAGTATGATTAAAATATTTGTATAATTATAATATTTCGTCGTATTATCACTTTATATAATTATAATAAAAAAAAAACTAAAAGACTTACCTAAACTGTTTAGTTACAGTATTTTGCATGAGAACATTGCATGTATTTTGCATGTATATGCATTGTAAATTTGCTGAGTACGCAGAGGTACGGGCTAAATATTATCACCACTGGCTGTCAAACCCTCATCAAGATTTACCCCGGTCAAGCCGTGCAGACTACGACAACAAGACTGAGCCCACTCGCAGCTGCACCACAGTCGTGTTGTCGTAGCCCTGCAAACCAGGTAAACCGATGACCCTTGGCAGTTTTATTGCACAGTCGTGTTGTCGCTTTACCTATTTGTTACTGATGAATTACCTCACTTTGTATCAAGTTATGCATAATTTTTAGTGTTTTAAAATTACAAATTTGAAATAAATGTGCCTTACTTGGTTCCGTTTCAAGATAGTGGCTCTAAAATTATACGATTTTGGTTTTTGTATTTTTATTCACCCTCGATTAATGGATTTATTTTCAGAAAACGCAATTGTTTACATTGGTAGGCCTAATGATATACCATTTCAAACAATGTCACTTTAAACAAAAATGTTCAAAATTAAAAAAAAAAATAATATTAGACATATATTAAATGCAACAGATTTAACTGTCCCTAAATATAAATGACCAAATATAAATAATAAACCCGGATATCGATAAAAGAAATGGTGAAATTATTAATTACAATTTAAAATAATAAGGAACTGTGCAATAAATTTACTAACTACATTATACCAGATTACGTTCAAATAATACTATTTTATTATTAAGATGCATTTGGCAGTTACTCAAAGTCAAAGGGAGTTATGACAAATTTAATAGAATATAATGTTATACAATTGTAACCGTAATTTTTAAAACGAATAATTCATAATCCACATAAATAGTTAAATCATTTGATGCCACCATATTTCAACCTTAAATTCATCCCACTATAATAGTAAAGATTTTACATAAATTCTAACTTTAAACCTAACCAATATTAAAAGTGTGATTTACCTGTAAGCAGGTAGAAAACCCTTAAAAACCGCAGGTAAAAAGGATTGGGATGATATTCTTAACCAAATCGTTGTTATGACTTTAGTTTCAAAAGAAGGTCCATTTTGACTGACAATTTATTCACCTTGAAATATTTATATTGCATTGCCAAAATGTAAAGTATTTTCGTCAAGAAAATTATTATGTTCACCAAAAATAACTTTTTAGAATTCCAGAAAACCTACCCTACATGTATGATTAGCCTATCTCTTTTATCAGGTGAAAAGCACTTAAAGTAGGTAAAAGGGGTTGAATGGTGTTGTTAACAAAATCATAGTTAGCCTTAGTTTCAAAAACAAGACCAAAAAAACTTATTTTTATACCCCACTCTTGAATTATGTATTGCACTGCCGAAGTATTCCGATAGAGTGAAGGTATTATTATCAAAAACATATTGTGTCTATTCTTTGACGATTTTAGTACTATCCAATGTTGCACCAAATATTTTTTCAATTCTGCAAATTCTTTAAAATATAAGTTCAAATGCAGGACTAAACAGATAAAAACTAGCTCAAATTTACTGTAGTTAAAATGAACTAATACAATAATGTAGTTCTAAAAAATAACATACAACCTACTTATTCCTAATGTTAACAAATTAATAGCCTGCTTTGATGCTATGATAACAATATCATTTTCTAGAACTTTGATTTTCAATTACTTTGTAACGAAGCAAGATACTAAGCTCTAGTTTGCGCAATTCTGTTTCTCTTTTATTAAGCTTTTCGATGGTGTATTACATGACCTACCTTTATATTTTACATTTTTAACCCCCCTCAAGCACCCAAAACCGTAAAGGTTTAGATATGTAATGCAACACAATATATATACAAAGTTGTGTTAATTTATTTATTTGTAATAACAACAATAATAAAGGAGGTTAAAAGGACTATCTGAACACTCTATATAATATAAGGTTATTTTCGATCAGTAAAAAATCGGTCTAAAATTTGTTTACCCTAAATATTAAACTCTTTAGTTTGAAATTTTGCGTCATTATTTGCACCGCTATCCCACAGGTTGCTGCAGTCTTGAAAATATTTGTTATTACCTAACAATTCGTCAATAACATAATGTATTGGTCACATTAATTCAAAGTGTATCAGTAATTTGTCTCTTCATTTTCCATGCTTCACTTTGATATTTGGTACAGTTAGGGATTAGTTTAGATGACCCGCCTTAGTGTGTTAATGATATCCTGAAAGGAGTTGGACTGACATCGTTTCTTTTGGGGTAATTTAGGTCTCGGATTGTCATTGCTATTGAACTGTCTTTGTTGTGACTGACCTATGCTAGCGAAGAGAGGTTTATAAAAAGGATTTGGCTGTTGGTACATAAGTTGGTAAAATGTTGCATTTAACGGTTTTCTGTTAAAATTATTTTGACATTTAGGAAAATCGTAATGTTTGATAGGTTGTATAGATTTTATTTTTAACTGGAAAATAATTTGTTGGCATACTAAGAGCTTCCCCAAACGTTGCGGGATTTCCCCAATGTTTCCAAGCAAATGATTCCTCAAGTTCTCTTAATAAAACTCAAAAAGTAAATGTGTACACCTACATAGTCACATATACGCAACGTTTGTTCTTGTTAAAAAAAAATATGCACTCTGTAAATTCAATAATTTGGTGATTTTTTCATACAATTTAAAAGGTGTGTCATCAACTTCTTCCTTTAATTATGACATTTCAAGATTTAATGTATAGCAATCTCTTTTGTCCAGATATCTAGGTAAAAGTGTTTTCCTTGGTTAACACAAAACACTTAAACAATATTTTCGTTCACAATTTTAATTTATCTTCTTGACATTTTCGTTACTTAATAATATATTTTTATTATGATTGAACTTCTACTTAATAACATGTGTTTATTAAGCAAGGTTCACTCCACTAATGGAAAATACTAGAAAAATTACGCATATTTATTGAGTGAAGTGTCTTCACGACTGCGCTTACTCAACTAATGTTGTTTAACTCGACCGATTGGTTTAAAAAAATGTTTATTGGTTACAATATTAATATTAAAAAAGTAACATTATATTAATTCATATACAATTCGTATAGTTGACTTAGTCGGGCGTTCTAACATCACTGCTTGAACAAAAGGTTTAAGGGAAAGTAGAAAAGTTGACATCTCTGCTGTAGGGTCTTCATATGGTATTGTTGCATTGTCTTATGATAGTATGAACAATATAATTGTAATATGTATCAGATTAACTTTTTGTTAACATCTAATTGAGAAAACTTATTAGTAGCAACAAATGATCATTAATAGAAATTTACTGCAACAAAAACAATTTTATAAATGGTTGAAATAAAAATTGTACCTAATATAGGTCAGTGTTCTGTTTATAAAGGCTTATTTAATCCTAAATAACTTACCCTTGGGTATTTGTATTACCATGCATTGCAATCTGCAACAATGCAAAATTTTTCCCTTTCTGAAAAGGCCTCCTATGGTGTACAGATCGATTTCTCTTCAAATACTGACGAAATACCAATATTCATGTAGGGATGGGATAATGTAGAGACCATTTCAGTTTAAACAAATTAAGATTATTTTAATTATTATTGAGACGAATAATAATTGTTGTAAAATTGGTAAAACTTCTACAAGCTGTTTTTAAATGTGCTTTTATTATCATGAAGTTATATCAGATTAATTTACATTTAGCATAGTATTAATTAAAAAGGACATTATTAAATTATATGATTTTTTATTTTATACGGTATAAGTCCCTATCCAACGACTCCAAGCAGAATAAGACTAACTGATAACATAAAAAAGATTTACGTAAATTAAAATACTTCCTATAGCTTAACTGAATTAGGCAAGCTAAAAACAAAGAAAGAAAAGACTTTAGGCCTACCATAGTTTTACGTAAAATTTATCTATATTCCCAACGCAAGTTAATAATGCAAATATTAGAGAAACGACACTATAAAATACAGTAGATTAAACTTACTTCCCACTTACCACGCATACATGCAGGCATAGAAAATACTAGAAATGAACTAAATTGGTACCAACGAATTTTTAAAAATGTGTTCCGTCTTTAATACAAGAAAATATATATTTGTTTAGTATTTCGTATATTATTAACAACATTTTGTTGGTTAGAATTTAATTTCAATCATTAATTTTTTTGGAGCACAAACATTATATTGTATGCCAAACAAATATTTATTTATACATTTTCAAAAAATTCCTTACTACGATTTCAGAAAATTCTTACTGTCAGATATTTTACATTCTATTTCATTAAGAAATAAGTAGGCCTAATAGTAATTCAATTAACCAACTTTTAGAAGAGGGATGCATTTACTTAAACTGGAACCATTTCACCAAAACACTCCTAAAAAATACAGATAGGCCTAGAAATATAAATATCAGTGCATTTTCTCAGATTTGGTTCCATTTTAGGCATCATGAAGAAATGGTATCACTCCGGTTAAGATTACGTTGTTTTTGAATGTTTGATATCAATTAATGTTTTCTTGTGCTGAGTTTGCGAAAATTTACTTACTGTTTACCCACCTGATATGTTTGCAAACGACAATATTTTGTACTATTGAGTGCTGTTAAACATACTGTGACTAAAGACTAAACTATACATGTTTAAACTTCAGGCTATTTTTGTATGCTTGCATTTCTGTTATACAAACCAATTTAATTGATGTTACCAACTTATACAAAGTGGAAACATACTGAGACTAGATAGGCCTACTGTAAGTTAGAACTTCAGGCTTTTTAAATTTTCATCTATTCAAAATATATCCATACAACGAATACATTTGAAGCATTATTATACGCTTCAGATTGATTCAATGTATCGAATCGTGATCATTGATGTATATCGAATTTTTGTAGTTTGCAGTTTGATGTAAAGTACGGTAAACATTCATTATTTATGTATTATATAATTTTATAAAGTGAAAATTGTGTGTTCCTGTTAAGGAGGGTAAGTTAAATTGCTCTTCATTGTTTCGTTGGAATTGTTGATTTCAACAAACCTCCGGCGAACCATAGATAACCCACGAACATTGAGTATACATTTTGCAGTGAAGTTGTAAACATTAATTTGTGAATAATATTTCACAAATAGACAAATTGTTTAGCTGTCTTGTATTAGGAACATAATTATAAACTGGTGTTTTCAGATTTTTTTTAAATTGGCATATATTTGTATAAACTCTGTTTAAAAATAAATTATCAAAACTTTTGAATATTTAAAACAAACAAAAATTACTTCGTTTTATGTAGGCCTAAAGTGGGATTTTGTTCCAATACTGGAAATTTTTTGCTTCCTGAGCTGCTAATAACTTTTAAAATTGTACATCAATAAATTTGCTAGTTGCATATATGAACTCTTTGGACCTTTTTCTATAAAAAAAGCTACTGAACACTTTTTTTGGATTGGGATAAATTTACTAATTAATACATTTAGTGAATTTTTGAAAAAAAAAAATGCTTGCAAAACGCAAAATAAATCCGCGTGAATTGACAAGGCCAGTTTTGCCACTACCAGGGTTAACTAATTTAATAATTATTACAATTAAAAGAGATTTACATATTATCTTATTTGATTCATAACTTTCGTTTTCCTGTTGTGGAAGGCTGCTTTTTCAACTTGCTCTTCTCCCGTTGGTAAGAAGACAGCAAAGATATTATTTTATTTGTACACTGGTCAGCAGATACATCCATCTCGGCGGATATTTCTCGCCAGCATGTGCTTTCATATTAAAAAAAAAAAATAATCCTTATGCAGAGGATCCAAAAGAATAATTTGGTTGTTGTTGGAATCTATTTATTTTATTAAATTCGTTTCAGAAAAATCTATATTTAATCACTGGAAAATTAATATCTTGAAAAACAATAATCTCATGCGCTCTAAAAACAACCAAGATTTCACTCTACCGTTCAAATATGAACGGCGAATATTCAAAGTGTTCGTTGATAAACCCGTCAGCAGATGGTTCACTGCGAGCGTACCTCGCGCCTCGTACAAATATGACAAATTCAATGCACAAGAGTGGCGCGCGTGCAGCGCAGCGTGCAATTTTGTAAGCACCTTTATGTTATACATGTATTTTATTAAGTAATGCTAAGTTGTAGAAATAGGAGAGTCCGGTAATCGTGTTTATTAACGTTCGCATGCGCAGTCCGATTTAATTAAAAAGATACGTCTGAGTTAACAAGATGTGATTTGAGTTTAAGTTTAAAGTGTCTTATTTTCTATTCATAATTAATTACATTTAATTCTGTAAGTTACATTTTTTTACCTTTAGAAATAGAATTGAAAATTACAATTACGTAGGCATTTTCTTGCGAATACGTCACTACTTCTGCCGCAATATGGCTAGGTGTTCTAATGTAAACTTTCGCCCTGAAATTTAAGCAAAAATAAACGGTATCTTAGGTTGTAATATAATTTGAGATACAGTACTTGCAAAACTTGACTTACCGCGTCATCGATAGTAATGCCGTGACTTTATAAGGGTTACGTTTGCACAGTGATAAAGATATTATTTTTTCTTTTGATGAAATACACTAAACTGATATTGTGGTCGATATTGTCAACTATTGTAATAATTCATCTAGTTTTACTTGCCGCATCGTTTGGCAAACTTGAACTGTTTGAAAATAAATAGACTATGTATTATATTCTATAGATAAATATCAAACCCGTAAGTATGTGCAAATTACGCTGTGTTACTGGATATAATATACGGAAAAACTCGGTTGTGAAATTTAAGCCTAATGCGCCAAATGAATTTATAATTCATTCATTATTACAACTTATCTTTTTTTATTGTTAATTGTTTAGTGAATGTGGTAGAGGGTGTTGTTAAACTAAAGTGGAGGGTATATTTAAAAAGAATTGTTTGCCTTTGAAGATTTATGATGGTCTGCTGTCAAGGGTTCTAAGAAGTCTTGCTTACCTGTTATTCTCTTGTCCACAAAAGTCAACTTTTTCATTTAATGCGCATATTTGTAAATTGTTAACACTATATTATAAGAACAAATTCTGTGTTATCTAGTAAATTAATAATTAAGGTTCATATATTGCCGTGCATATCTACCTAAAGTTAATGCCTAACATTTCATTGACAACAAATTCTACATAAAGTAAATTTTGTCAACAAAATACTGCCTAAAAAAATAACAGACAGACGTGGGACTGCCGTCAGAAGTGAAAACTTTTTAACTTCATATAGTTAACTTTATTTTCAGGTTATGAAGAAGTTTTTTTTAAATTTATTTATTTTTATTTATTTCCATATAACAAATTTCACAAATACAAAGTTACAACAAATGTAATATAATACTATGGAATAGTGCCCACATAGGCACGAGGGGCCTGTGCGTGGACACGAGTCGTGCTCAACATAAAATGTAATTTATGATAATAAAAGAGAGAAAAAAAGAAAAAACAAAATTTGTTTAGTGTAAAAAATAATAAATCAGATCAGCACCAGAACAACAACGTCACTTCAGTGACACCACAAAATATCCATGTAAACAAAACACTATGCGTACTCCGATGAAATTGCGGACTCACAATAGTCTCTTCCTACTTCCCGCAACCATAAAGTAATTTGCCTTTTATAAACCTTAATTTCATAATTACTAAATAATCTCAAGTTTCTTGGAATGTTACGAAAAAGGATCTGTGATACATAGTACGAATTTGTGTTGGATACAGATTTATAAAGCCTATCTGTCCTTATACCCACTGTTTGAGAATGCCGTGTAAAATGTAAATGGTTCAAAATGGACAAAATGGAATTTGAATTCTTATGCAAAAAAGTTAAGAGAGTTCTTATAAAAAGTTGTCTGATATTAAATACGTTAAAAAGGTTAAACAGCTCTTTAGATGGGTATCGTTTTGGTTTACGCAGCGCCATTTTCATAACTGATCTCTGAACAACATCTAAAGGGGCCAGAATGGATTTAAAGGCACATCCCCAAACTATTATCCCCCCCAAAAGCAAAGATTGACAATATGCAAATTACAACTGTCTTATTTCACAAAAATATAATATTTTATTTAAATTTTTAAAAACATAAATTAACTTTCTAATTTTTCGACTCAAATAGTCAACATGAGCAGACCAATTTAAACGTTTATCAAACAGGACACCTAAGTATTTGTAAGTGTCAACTCTATCAATGTATCTACAGGCACAGTACTTACTTAAGTAATTCCCACACGAATGCATTACTTATTAAATCTATGTATTAATGATGTAATATAGCCTTAAATATTTGCGGAGATGCGACGGAGCCTTAAATAAGTGTGGAGATAAGATAGAGTCTTAAATAATTGCGGAGATGCGATGGAGCCTTAAACAATTGCGGAGAATCGACGGAAACTTAAATAATTGCGGATATGCGACTGTGTCTTAAATAATTGCGGAGATGCGACGTACTCTTCAATATTTGCGTAGATGCGATCGAGTCTTAAATAATTGTGGATATGAGACGGAGCCTTAAATAATTGTGGAGATCCGATAGATAGAGCTTTACATATTTATAAATACTGAACCTTAGTTTTGCGTTTACTGCTCGCAGTCTTTTCTTTGGACACCGTTTAAGTGATGACGCGCGATTCGCCTATTGTTCAGGCATTGTCGAATTACAATTCTTTACGAAAAATGTGTTAATTGTTTGTAGTAATTGACGAGCATTGTATAAAAGCCATATCACAGCTTTAAATAATTTCGGAGATGCGATGGAGCCTTAAACAAAGTGCGTCCGTGCGTTGACGGTGACGACGACGGCAACGTGAGTTCAATCATTCTTTTCTATGCAAAAAGTGTCCAACGCGCCTAAAGAAGTTTACACTTCAAAAATAACATATAAAGACAGAAAAGTATAGAATATTTATTTATATTCCATTAAATAGTTTTAATTGGATGCCTTTAACACAACATTCTGGATGACATTATAAAGAGTTTACATATTATATCAATGAAACAATACATAAAAAGCTTTTTACATAAGGCGAATTCGCTTTGTAAATTAAGTACGATCCATACATCGGGATATGCCACTGTAAGCAAGAACTTTAAAATAAAAAATAAAAATATAAAGTAATGCTATGATTAAATTTATAAACATTAAATAACAAATCGTGTATTTAGGGCCTAGCCTCTTTTCAAAATAAATCCTAACCATAGGCTACCATTCTGTCGCTATACGCAAACTTCGTTAAACATGAATTGCGTGCTATTTAAGGATTACTGATTGAAACACTAAATAATAATTTATGTACTTCTATAGTTCCTTTGCTAAATAAAATCGAACCACACCACGAAGTTTGACGCTATAAGCAGGCTTCGTCAAACGTGAATAAAGAGCTACAGTTTACTGTTGAAAAATATATATGATGTCATTTTCGAAATAGACCCAAACTACGAAGTTTACTTCTGTACATCATAAAGGAAATTGGTTACCAAGGACTGCCGAAAGGATATGGTTAGGGTAGAATCAGGTATAAATAAACGGCAACGTCGCAGGACGCCACTTTAGCTGGTTTTGGTTAGTGGTATACCTGCATAGAAGCAATAGTACATGAGTTTGGTTAATTATATACAGTAGACGCAATATTGATGGGGTTTTGAACGGATTCAACAATGATAGAGATTTAAACATTTACATTCACTTTTTATTGTGACGTATATATAAAAAACTAAAGTAAGAACCATGATTTTCACTTATAATAACCCATATATACTATAGTAATAATATCATTTACTCCACTATTACTGGTGGACGCAACACGACTGCTTTTTGTATAGACGCAATAATGATAAAAAAGTGTAAATATATATTTATTTATTTATGTATATATATGTGCATTTTACGTCCGATTTGGACCAAATTTGGTACACACATAGGGTTTCTAAGTCACTTGAACTGGTAGGTTAGCCAACAAAATTGACAGAAAGTAGACCAAATTTTTGACCGGAAGTAACTTTATGTATAGGTGTGCGCACTCTAACGGACGCATTTAACGTCCGATTTGGTCCAAATTTGGTACACAGGTTGGTTTTATAAGTCGCTTGGACGAGTTCGCTAGCCAAAAAAATTAACAAGAAGTAGATAAAATTTGTGACCGGAAGTAACATGTATATATGTGTGCGCACTCTAACGGACGCATTTTATGTCCGATTTGGTCCAAATTTGGTACGCAAGTTGGTTTTCTAAGTTGCTTGGACGAGTTCGTTAGCCAAAAAAATTGGCCGGAAATAATCCAAATTTTTGACCGGAAGTAACAATTTTATGAGATTTTTCGTACTAGAATTAATTTTTTTGAAGTTTTCTTTAAAAAATTAGACATACGAAATAATTCTGCACATTTTTTTACGCGACCTTATAGCCCATCTGGTTCCACCCAAAAAACGTAATAGTACCAGAATTAAATCAACTGCTTTTACCGTGGTGATCAATGGCAATATATTTGGTACATGCTGGCAGCACCTTCATGAGTAGATCAATTTCCCACATAGTTGTTTGAAACCCAAAAACATATAGACTATAAATTTAATTTCGGAAATTCGCTCAATTCACGTCAGCGGTTCAGCTGCGTGGTCGAATTATTTGTAAGTGTAGTTGTGTGTTCTCGCAGCTAGTAGTTTTATTATTTATGTTTGTTATTTATAGTGATTAAAAAATTTACTTTTATCAGCACAAAGTTCATCAAATATTGTATAATATAGTCCTTTGATAATCCTAGATACTAACAAAGGATGTTTCCGAAACCTTCTCACTCTTCTCCTTCTCTTTTTTAATAAAATGTCAAGAAGCAGGAGCTGTGTACTACTCAACGCCATCTTTTTGATTGGGACGATTCCGAATTAAATATGCCTGTGGAGTTGTACAACTGTTTCAGGGAACTTAAAGTTTGCTAGTAAACTAGTGGTCACACTGTTGTACAACTGGTTGTCCACGGCTAATAGCGGCCTAAGGTCGCACATGTTATAGCTTGCCACTGAACACTTTGAGAAGCGGCCGACGCACAGTGCATTGCATGCCAACCCCGTATTGGGAGAATTTTCAATACACAGAGCATTGCGTGCTTCGTACTCCAACTACCGGTGGGGGAGTATTTTCAATAAGCAATGCATTGCGTGCTTCGCACGCCAACCCTTGTATTGGAAGAATTTAGGATATACGGAGCATTGCGTGCTGCGCACGCCAACCCTCGTATTTTGAGTATTTTCAATACAAAATGCATTGCGTGCTTCGCACGCCAACCCCCGTATTTTGAGTATATTCAATAGACAATGCATTGCGTGCTTCGCACGCCAACCCCTGTATTGGGAGAATTTTAATTCACAATGCTTTGCGTGTATTGTTAGAGTAAAGTAGTTTTGTTGAACCTTCATAGTTTTCTAATTTAATAGATTAGATCAAGCTCAAAAGAGAGTAAGGCTGTAACCTACTGCATCCATGTGTATTGTACGTTGTAGTTTAATCAAGCAAATCTAAATATCAGTAGGCCTATGTATGCAATGCACAATGATGAATAATATGTTGCTGGATCCTCTGTTGTGTTGTCTATTTTACAATTTAATTTGCCCTTTTTAAACCGAGTACTAATTTTTACTACGAAATTTTGGGATTGTTTTGGGGGGAGGGGGATTGAATTGAGACTACGGCCTGGCTACTTAGACATACAAAGAACAAACTACATCTAACTGAATATTTTCAACATTTTACTCAAATACCTGAAATAAGTTTTTTGAAACAAAACAAAAGAATATACATGTAAATCAAAAGCCTACATACATCAAAGATTTTAACCTGAAATAATTTAAATACTGTCATACAAAGCTAAATTATTGTCCACTACAAAATTCACTTAAGGCTCGGCTCTCTACATTCAAAACGGCGAAGTTGGGTACCAATTTCAATGTTAAATAACCAGAACATACCTTCACTATTAAGCATAATTTTGTGTTGTTTTTGTCAAAAAACGAAAGCTGTATTTTTTTTCTTAAAGTAAAATAGATTGTGGGTGTTGATTGCTAAGGTTTTTTGCAATATCCCTTTTTGTAACTGAGTAAAAAATTAATAAAGTTTACTATTTATATCATACGTTTATGAAAACAATAACACGGGTTTTGAAAATGTATTCGGCAATCAAAATCCGCATATGACAGTACTTCAAAATGAAATAAAATTTTTAAATTTATTCCACGAATTAACATAAAAAAATCACTTATTCTGTAGCATTGCTCTTGAGGGAATCAGATTCAATATGGCCGACAGGGTAGCGCCCACTTAAGTTTTCAGCGACAGTAACTCTTTGTAACAGAAGCTCAGACTTTTATGATTCTATTAAAATTGCAATAATTCAGACATATAGCAGATTTATATTTGTAGGCCTAAATTGTGTTTAGGCTGCCATGTGGTAAAAAAAAACTAAAAGTATTGAAAAAATACACACATTTTTAACGATGTCTATCCGATGTAGGTTTTACAGCTTACATTAATTTTATAACTCATATTCATGAAGATCCAATACATAAAGTTGGTTTTATCTGAAGTTGTAAACCTAACCCCAAAGTGTAATCTAGGTTTAAAGTATGACAGATGATGAGCGAAATCGGCTGTTAATATGTCAGAAGTGGGATTAGCTGTTCCATAACGTTTCATAATATAATATTATGTCTTTAAAATTATAGTTATGTTTCAAGACCATGCCCTTACTATTGTGTTAGTTAGTACTTCAACTATGTGAACCATTTAATGTAATGTTTAGAACTTTTAGGTTTATTTTTTGTATTGTACCAATATACAATTATTTCTGTCGTATCAGTTTCCTGACAAGTATTTTTTTTTCACAAAAATCTCAACATCGATTTTTTTGCGATTACCATACTTTTTCTAAAGGCATACTATAGTATAGTGAGCAAGTAAAAGGATAAAACATATTATTTTAATTGGTAAGTATAAGAAAG
>JAGFPH010004659.1:34309-47391 GCA_018207615.1 Philaenus spumarius | reverse complement strand
AGACAACCAACATGTGTACTAAATTTGAACCAATTCGGACTTAAAATGCGGCCGCTATAGTGCGAACACACACACATAAATATATATGATTTTTAATGACACCCCAAAACGTGTTCTGGGAACCATGGTTGGTGCTCATTTGCTACTCCCGACCTTGGGTCTTACCATAAGGGCCACTGCAATAGCTCATTTTTCCCATGGAAATTCGCTATTAATTAACTTAAGTAGGCCTACAAAATGTGTGATCTTTGGTTTTGTTTTCCAAAATATATTTCAGGTCTTTCAGTAAAATATTGAATTACAGGTTCTGTACATTTACCATCTTGAAAATCAATAACGGCGTAGACTCAGTTAGATATAGTGTGTTGTTTGTAGGCCTAAGAAGTTTCTTTTGAAGAACGAAGTAAACGGAAAGAATTGAAAACATTAAACAACGCTTCAAACATAAAACAGCTGATTTCGTCTTTGGTTTTAATATTTCAAATAAATTTTAATATGAAATTTAAATATTAAAACGTGTTTAGCTAATGGACAGTATAATACGCGTCTACTGGTTCCCTATGATACTTAACACGTTTTGAAATGTCCACTTTGGGTTAACGAAAAAGGTAGCACGAAAGAGGGCGCTGTATCTCATGGATACCACAAAAAACTAACGGGGAAGGTCACACTGTATCTCACAGATCCAAACGCCAAATACGTGCAGCCGGTAAAACCAATTTTATCACTGACGTGTGTGGGGTAGGCAGGGTGAGCGCTTTGTGGGCCTTGGAGTGCGCTTACAAAACGGTGGCCATATTAGTACACTCAGTATCTCACAGATACAGTGAGCCCGATGATGTGTTAAATAATTTTTGTGAAGCGTGTAAGGATCAAAGAGAGTTATATCTTTAAAATATATATTACTAGCTGACCCGTACGGCGTTGCCCGTGGTGGTTGGTATTTTCAGTCTTTTTAACGTAATTGTATTCTTTTTAAGTGTTCAGTCAGTGAGTGGTATTTGGATTATATATATATATATAGATCTTAAATAATAAAAGCACTATTGTCATAATAATAAAAGATCTGAAATTATGAGTTTAATAACTATGATCCCTCCAAACCCCCCCTAAATTTCGAATTTTTTGAAACCCTTTTTTAGCGAGCGTCTATGGCCCTAGAGGAAGCTACATACCAAATTTCATTCCAATCTGTTCGGTAATTTTGGAGAAATCGTGATTTAGTAATTTTTACCCCCCAAACCCCTCTAAAATTTCAAATTTTTTAAAACCCTTTTTTAGTGAACACTTATGGCCTTAGAGGAAGCTACATATTAAATTTCATTCCAATCCGTTTGGTAGTTTTGGAGAAATCGTGATTTAAAAACTTTGATCCCCCGAAACCACCCTTAAAGTTTCGAATTTTTTAAAACCCTTTCTTAGCGAGCGCCTATGGCCCAGGAGGAAGCTACATACCAAATTTAATTCCAATCTGTTCTGTAATTTTGGATAAATCGTGATTTATAAGTTTTTACCCCCCCCCCCCCCAAACCCCCTAAAATTTCCAATTTTTAAAACCCTTTTTTGGTGAAATTTAATGGCCCTAGAGGAAGCTACATAGCAAATTTCATTCCAATCCGTTCTCGGTAGTTTTGAAGAAATCGTTTTTTAATAACTTTGATCCCCTCAAAGCCCCCCTAAAATTTCGAATCTTTTCAAACCCTTTCTTATTGAGCACCTATGGCACTAGAGGAAGCTACATACCAAATTTCATTTCAATCCGTTCGGTAGTTTTTGAGAGATCGTGAAGAGTGTGTCAGTGAGTGAGTAAGTGGTATATATATAGATTCGTATACAAAATTCCATTAAACTGTAATAAAATTCCTGGAATTTAAAAGGGTTACGATTTTTTGTATTTCAAACATTCCACTAAGAGTACATAATCAAATTCTTTCTAAAGTATTTGTTTTATGAATGTTATTTGAAATACAACTATAGAATGCATTTACTGTTGGGTTAGTTATGTTTGATATAATATTGAAGTGTATTGATTGAATTTTCATCAATGTAAAGAGTTTTCGAAGAATTTAATCCGTTTCTAATAACTTATAGAGTTATTATTTATGTTCAAACGATACTGTATATTACAAAGTTCTTTGGTAATTCTCAATGGACGAGACACGCTTTGACAAATAGTCTATTGTATAAGTATCAAGAGGTAAAATCAATTTGCAAATGAAATCGCACATATTTATTTTCATTATTCGTAAACAAAAGTAGCCGGCACTTTTTTACGATCTTAAGTTTTAACGATTGTGTTTTTTTAAGGATTATAAAATATTTGGACAATGTAGTATAATAATTCTGATTAATAAAAAAAATGCCAGGTTTATTGAAAAACAAAGTTTGTACTTTCAACAAATTCCTAAATTAAATAATAGTGGCGATCGTCTTAATCAATCTGTAGGCCTATGTATAAAAGAAGAAGTCGAGAGCATGGTCGCCCGTATGATATTTTCTATTGGCTGGGGGGGGGGGGGGGACCGAGATATGGGGCTTAACACGTTCACTGCTAAGGACGCACATGTGAGCTAGAAACTGAACACTATGAGAAGCGACCGACGCACAGTGCATTGCACACCAATCCCCGTGTTGGAAGCATTTTCAATACAAAATGCATTGCGTGCTTCACACGCCAACCTCTGTGTTGGGAGTATTTTCAATACACACAGCATTGCGTGCTTTGCACGCCAACCCACGTGTTGGGAGCATTTTCAACATACTGTTCATTGCAGCTAATGCTTGAACTCTTGTAAAAAATAAAATAAGTATATGTAAAATCAAACGGCACATAACATTTTAAATATTTTAGTGCTAATCTCTTTAAAGAAAATCAGCACTGATTAATGTGAAGACCAACACTCTGATCCATAATTTAATGCTACTTAATATAATAATTTCAAAGATGCCACCTAACTGATTTGTTAGGTTAAATACCCGACTATAATTAATAATATACATATTTTCTTTTCCGTGGGAGCTAGGGGGGGGGGGACTGTGGCGCTCATCGTATGGGCGCTCATGGTCGAGACTGACTGACCGATTCATAATCAAAGTACAGCCAAAACTATGATAGCTGGACCATTAAAATTTTCATTGTACCTTTATGTTTGAAAATAATAAAAATACGGGGTTCATTCCCAGCCCTTTAACCGATAAAACAGCTGATTTGAATCAGAAGCTTAGCAACCCGAATCTGGGTGGAATTATGCTGAACCAAATCACGTTTGTTGTATGCATTTACATGCGTTACCATACCAACCGACCTAGAAAATTCAGAATACATTTTTGTCTACAAACAGTTATTTTTTGTTTATATTAAGGAAAAACCGTCACAAACAAAAAAATTCTTACTGCATTGTAATCAAAACATCTGTTGTTACATATTACAAATAAAACAGCTGATTTGGATCATATAACACGATTTTAGGTTAGACCTTTATTGAACCAATACACGTTTCTTGAAGCATTTATATTTTTTAACATCGCAACAAAATTGACAAATTTAGAATCATGTAATTATTCTTCAAACCAATTGTTTTTTTGTGTAAGGCAATACGAAACACAAATAACGAAAAAGGCTTTCCATATTATACTGTAATTGAAACAAATCTATGACTGTTAAAATTATGCCAACTTCATTCTTCACTAGATTTTGAAGTATCGCTTTGCCGTGTCACATTTTGGTCATATTTTATTACTTTAAAATTGCCTCTCTTCTATATAAAAATAAAAATAAAAAAATCCAGGTGTGCTTAAGACCACACGGAGAAGAGTAAACTTCTTTGGTGACATTCTGATAAATATAAAATATATTATGGCAATTATTTTGGTTGCTAAAAAAATCCTGCATAAAACAAATTTGCAAAGTACACAAAATTTTATTATTTTGCACTAGCCTACCAAGTAAACTCTTTTAACACAATTTACAAAATGAGGAAGCACAATGTCAATTTCAGAGGTATTACCAAGTAAACTATTTTAAAACAACTTACGAAATGAGAAAGCACAATGTCCATTTCAGAGGTATTACCAAGTAAACTATTTTAAAACAATTTACAATAAACGGTACCAGGAACTGGCACATACTTTCTCACTAACATAATTATATAAATTATTAAACAGATTCACTGTGACTCGTAGGGTGGGGTAGGAGAGGTGATTTTTATTAAAGTTGGAGATTAACTAATAAATATTATTATTATTATCTAGAGAGAAAACTATTCGATCGATTTCGAACAAATTTGCACCAAACACGTCAATTAGGTCTTTATAGATGCACGTAAAAAGGTTTTGAACAAATTTGAAAAACAACCCCCTTTATGGCCGAAAAAAACCCCCAAAATCAGTTATTATTACTATTATTAGCTAAACGATAATTTTTAGAAAGATGCTGTTTTTTGCATATGGTTGGGCACATTAAAGGCTACAAATAAGCCAAATTTTATCAAAATCGTTAAAGCCATTTTTTTTTATAAAAAAATATTAACTGATATTTTGGAGGTTTTTTGGCCAAAAAGGGGGTTGTTGTTAAACATTTTTCAAAACTATTTTTCGTGCATCTATACAGGCCTACTTGACATGTCTGGTGAAAAATTTGGTTGAAATCGATAGAATAGTTTTCTCTTTAGCTTTGTATACATAGGCCTACAGACATACAGACATACAGACCTACATACATACAGACATACATACATACAGACAGACAGGCATTTTGCAAAAAACACTTTTTTGGACTCAGGGGGTCCCAAAACGGATATTTCCACAAAAATCTCAACATCGATTTTTTTGCGATCACTATACTTTATACTATAGTCTAGTATAATGAGAAAGTAAAATGAGGAATAATTACAATGTTCATTTCAGAGATATCAAGTGAACTATTTTAAAACAAATGAAGCACAGTGACCATTTCAGAGGCATTATCAAGTAAACTATATACTCTGCTATAGGCCTATACACATGTGTACTATATTTATAGTAGAGGTGGACTGAAAACATGGGCGGATCCAGCTGGTTTTCAAGGGGGGGGCTGTCTCCCATCCGGGGGGGGGGGGGTAAAGAATATTTTTTGGAATACCGTGCTTGAAAACGTCTTTTTAGACTATTTCATGATCACCCATTTTGATTAGGAATTAAGGATTACATGCTTTCCCCAAAAATAAAGTTTTATTATAACAAATTGTAGAGAATAAACCATAGAATTGAACCGTATACTTGAAAATTTTAAATAGATTTATTCTAAAAACTTATTTCACTAAATTACAACAACTAATCAAAATTCTCACAAACGTATAGTACCTATATAGTTCCAGCCAGACAAGAAAAGGTAACGGCTAACGCACCTAGGGCGTTGAAAATGTACATATTTCTCAGAAATACCAAATACCCGAATAGTTCGGAACACTAAACCAGGTTTTTCTCATACTAGTAGTTCTGTGAACAGTAGACCTCGCTCGTTGAAATAACAGAATTAAATATTTACATACTTAAATAACTAAAACTTAATTACAGTTCCATAACTTCCATATCATATTCCAATATTAGAAATAATGAAAACAAACTATGTTAAAACGTCGTGATAGTGATCTCAACCCATGTACCAACACTCCCCACGGTGTCCAACGGTCATTTTTTGTATGTCCTTTATCGCCGAGAGGTTTCATTTGTTTCATTTCATTTTGTAATTCAAGTAAAGCTATGACATACTTTTATGAAATTTACAATGATAATTTACAAGTATACAGTTTAATTCTTTGATTTATTCCCTACACTTTCTTATCCTCTACACTTCCTTATTATTATATGTAATTTTTGGGCAAAATATATATTCCTAAATTACTATTCAAAACAGGCTTAGTTTTGTTAGCAGTCTTGCAGTAGGAACATAAAAACTTGTGTTTTCAAAATAAGAAATCTGAAATTGATAAATATTTTTTTAAAATTCTATTTATAGCTAAATTACGAAACGTTTTTACATTTATGAAAAAAATTACAATAATTTTTACTACTTTTTATGTAGGCCTAAATTTGAACTTTTCCTTTCGTTACTGAACATGCTTGTTTCTTGAGCTAATAACTTTCTTAATTTTACTTCAATCATTTTTTACAGGCGTATTATGAATTCTTTGAACCTTTATCTACAAAAAAGCTATGGAACACTTTTGAATTGGTTTAGAATAAACGTACAAAAACATGGTTGAAATACAAAAACTTTTTGATTTCTTAGATTTTTAACAAATTTGAAGTTTACGGCCATTTTGTGAGCTTACCGTTAGAGATACGGGAAATCATAAAGAATACAATTTTGTTGAAAATCAAATTTGCTACCCGCAAAACGGTGTTAGTTTTTAAATTCGATTTACGGTTAGGCCAAAAACTGGCTTTGGAAAAAAGCTTACAATGAGAGAAACTGTCTGGCCGCCATTTTAATTTAATTTAATTGTTTAAAAACGAAAAATAGAAAAAACCGTATACATAAATGGCTCGGCCTAGGAATAAGGATCATTCATGCAAAAAATCATCAAAATCGGTCAAGGCGTTTGGCCGTAATCTTGAGACAAACAGACACGCAGACGAAATGCCGAACGGTCGAGTTTAAACGGAGACCTCGCTTCGCTCGGACAAATAAACGAAAATATAGAACTTGCACTTCAAATCGGTATAAAAATTATTATACGAATGCTGAATATAGTTTTGTAATAGATATATCAATTGCAAAATGTGCTTTCTCATTTTTTGAAAACTGTCCAATTGCAAGGGTTTACAGACAAATTCATATCTAAGAAACTATAAGAGTGACGAATGATTAGAAGATCGTAGTAGAAAGTTAAAATCTTGTCAAATCCTGTGGTGTCCTTATCTTCTTATCAAAACAAGTCTCTCTAACGATTATGTGCCTTTATAAAGAGACAAGTTTGAGTCATTTCCTTACGCTTTCTAGCGCGGCATCAATATTGATTTAGGCAACTACAATTTTACAACGATGATTACACATGTAAATATACTTTTTAGAAGAAATTTGTAAATACAAACATTGAAGTTTAAACCATTTTCTTTCCAATGGTTTTTGTTTTATTGCGATTTGATAATATTTAGTGGGTGAAATATTCGATACAAGTTGTGTTGTCTGACACTACTCAAAAATCTCTGCCCTAATCAGTCGTCGTTCCCGTGACAGTAATCAGAGTATACAGTAATCTGTTTGCATTTGCTTCGCCGCGAGAGTCGGGGGTGGGGAACTCTAGTAGGCCTATATCATAATTTCCATAATGCTTTGTAACTGTTTCTATAACAATGTTTATATTATTACTATGCCATAACCATAAGGTAGAAGTATGTCATGTGTTATACGTTACATTGTTGTTTTGTTTGTGATGATGACACATTCATACGTTTCGGAACGCGTTATTAAACGGAGAAAAAATACACTTGACGGATAAAAGGTAAACTTTCGTCATCGCTTTGATTTTTGATGAAACAATTAACGTTTCTATCATCCCTCCAGATTTACGTACTTATTTTAAACTTTAAGTTTTTATCTGAAATTTGTCCCGTTGTTGGAGTTTTTTAAACCTCCTTACGCAGTGTGTAAATGTATACCAAGGGGGTTTTCTAGTAAAAGCTTCAACAAACAATAACCCCTGCTAATTGGAGCTTTGGGTCTAAACAAATGTTTACACCAGCGCTATCTGTTGCGAGTACGTTAAACTAAGCGTCCTCCGGGGTAGTGTATTTGTGCTTCGTTAGTTTTAAAATGTTTGTTGAATCCGGCTTCGAATAAACAAACATCAAAGGGTTCCCTGTATTACATTGAAAGTAAGTTAATATGTCAGCGGTTGTGTTTTGAATTTATTTTATTACATGCAACTTTTGTACTAATTAAAAGCTTTAATTTAAAGTAAGACTATTTATTCACTTTATAATAAATAATATTCATTCGAAATTTGCCGGCGGATAGACAAGATATTTTCAGGCCGCTTAAGACTCTGCCGCTCCATAAGACCATTACCGCCAACTAAACGTGAAGCGCAGAGTAATTTATGGGAGTTTGATTTACGTGCGCTATACGCTCCTCCCCACCCCCGTGCGTCGTATGTTTTGGTCTAAATTGCATTTATTATTGACGTTTTGGCATAACAAAAATATTATAAAAACTCGATAGTTTAAGTTTTACTTAAAGTATGGCTAGACATTAATCTATATATATATATAAAAGCCAAAACCCACTGATTCGATCATCACGATTTCGACAAAACTACTGAACGGATTGGTACGAAATTTGGTATGTAGTTTCCTCTAGGGCTATAGGTACTCTCTAAGAAAGGTTTTCAAACAATTCAAAATTGTAGGGGGTTTTGGGGCGTGTCAAAGTTACTAAATCACGATTTCTGTAAAACTACTGAACGTATTGGAACGAAATTTGGTATGTAGCTTCCTCTAGAGAGCCATAGGTACTCACTAAGAAATGTTTTCAAAAAATTCAAAATTTTATGGGGGTTTGGGGGGTATAAATGACTAAATCACGATTTCTAAAACATTACCGAACAGATTGGAATGAAATTTGGTATGTAGCTTCCTCTAGGGCCATAGGCACTCGCTACGAAAGGGTTTAAAAAAATTCGAAATTTTAGGGGGGTTTGGGGGGATCAAAGTTAATAAATCACGATTTCTTCAAAACTACCGAACGGATTGGAATTAAATTTGGTATGCAGCTTCATCTAGGGCCATAGGTGCTTACTAAGAAAGGGTTTAAAAAAGTTGAAATTTTAGGTAGGTTTGGGGGGTAAAAATTACTAAATCACGATTTCTCCAAAATTACCAATCAGATTGGAATTAAATTTGGTATGTAGCTTCCTCTAGGGCCATAGGTGCTCGCTAAGAAAGGGTTTTAAAAAATTCGAAATTTTAGGGTTTGGGGGTGTCAAAGTTACTAAATCACGATTTCTCCAGAACTACCGAACGGATTGGTATGGAATTTGGTTCGTAGCTTCCTCTAGGGCCCTGGGTGCTCGCTAAGAAAGATGTTTAATAAATTCGAAATGTTATGGGGTTTTGAGGGGGTCAAAGTTACTAAAATCCCCCATAAGATATACATAGTAGTATAATATATTTATTGATTTATTTTTTTGTTAATATACTTTTAACTTTGATTTGTCTATCCGTGCAAAGCCAGATAGGGCCAGCTACTAGTTTATATTCTTAGTAACACAACCACAGGTTTCTAATAAAAACGTTTACATTTACAAACACTTTCTGCTAATTAGAGCTATAAGCTTTTAACAAAATGTTTTCACAATATGCGTAATCAAAAGGTCATAACCATGATTTCTCTAGGGACGTGTGTTTGTGCTTCGTTTATTCCTAACTCTGTTTCCAAATAAACAGTTATTAAAAGGATTCAGTTTGGATGGATAAGTGAAACATGATACATTTGAGGTTATTACAACTACACATAAAAAGTTTTTTTTTTAAGAAGAGTAGGCCTATCTAAAAATAGCATTATATTGTGTAGCCTATATGTAGTAATTAAATACCAGTTAATGAATAATAGCAGATTGAACACTTTGTAGAAGAAGGAAAACCATGGCATATAGGGGTGAAGTATGAGAGGCTGTAGTTTTTAGCGAATTTCCACAGGAATGATGGAGCTATTGCAGGGACTGGTAAGGTGAGACCTAAGGTCGGAGTGGTTAGTGATCCCCAGAATACGTTCTGGGGTGTCATGAAAAATGTTTATATTATATAAGTATATATGTATTCGCACTCTAACGGCCGCATTTCACACCATCTTTATCTATTAGTGAAAAATACTAAAAGAAAAAAAACATTGGGTGTGCTTAAACCACACGTTGGAAGTAATAACTTCTATGACAGATTTATATTTTTATCAGTATTAATATTAAAGGAGAAAGAGGTCAACAAATTATACAAGTCAATATACATATTGTCAAAAAGTATTATATCATATTTTGAAATTGAATAATTATAATATAATAATTATAATATAGCAATATTATTATAATTATAATATTATTTTGTAATGAAATTATAATTGTAATAAGTTTGCGAAAAATAATGATCATTATAATGTAAGCAGTATTTATTTAGTGACTAATGATTTTGAGTGAGGTATTAGTGAGATATATATATATATACACTAAATAAATAATGCTTACATTATAATGGTCACTATTTTTCGAATATTTATTACAATATAATATTATTTTAAGATATTAATAATATAATTTTTTTTTACCTTTATATTATATATATATACCAGGTGTCTTAAAAGTCTCACTCCCCCAATCGGACATTTTGAGTGTCCCCTAAAATTGGGGGATTTTGGGGGCAACTCAAAATTTTTAAATGGAAAGTATGGTCATGTGATACCTCATTTTAAAGGTATATTTAAGACTAGGAAAAAGACATAAAGAAAATAAAAATCGGACCACCCAAAACAAAATGAGGGCCCTATACGTGTTGAAATAAATCGACATAAAGTTGCTAATATCTCAAAAAGGAAAGTTTTTAGAACAAATTTCAAGGGACAAAAAATATTTATTTCAAAGTGCTTGACCTAAGATATTGCTTCCGAATCGTTTCGTAAATTTTAAGTCGACTCCTACATGTTAGAAAATTTTGTAAAAAATATTTATTTTCTTTATGTCATTTTCCTTGTCTTAAATAGTCCTTTAAAATGAGGTATCACATGACCATACTTACCATTTAAAAATTTTGAGTTGCCCCCAAAATCCCCCATTTTTAGGGGATACTCAAAATTTCCGATTGCTTCAAAAGATGCTTTGGGCTAAGTTAGTATCGTTTCCCAAAGGATATTTGTTTGTTTTAACAAACACAAAAGTTAAAGGTGGGGGTGGGACTTTTAAGACACCTGGTACATACTGTATGTAATTTATGTTTTATTTGATTATTTAAGGAAATAAATTGAAATTGAATTGAATTAAATTGAATTATAATAATTATAATTATTATAATATATATAATTATAACCTATTAGTATATACTATGTATAGTCTATTACCTCTCCACGCGCTTGCTTGATTATATATATACTATGCATCGCCTATTCCCTCTCCACGATCTGACTTGTGCCTACGCAAAAAGTTCGCGGGATGTGAGATTTCAGAAACATAGTCAAGTGGAAGTGCCCAACGGGCCAATAGAAGTTATCACTTTAAAAACACGCGTTTAATTATATTGGACCAAGTGTGCGGCTTATAATTTGTTTTGTAAACCTTTATTATTATTTTTTCTTTTTTATAAAATAGGCTAACACGAGATATTAACACGCTTTTTATCTAGTTTTAAAAATATTACTTTATTCTGCACCAAGTGAATAAAAAATTTAATGGAATATGAAAAGCAGCTCATAAACTCTGCTAAATAAGTTTATGAAAGCCTAAACTCGTAAACACTTTATTAAATAAAAATGTTCTTGGCTTGCTGTTTTATATACGAGAATACCAGCTTTTATTTAGCTCAAACTGTTAAACTTTTCCTGTGCTTTGTTTATGACTGCAATGCATTTATGACATATTAACGAAAAACGAATGTCATTGCTTCTAACTAGAGTACAAAAATATCTTACTTGCACTTCTAAACATCATTTATGTGTAATAATGACAACAGAATCGTCGTATGGATCTGTAATGACAGTTACAATTAATATTATTAAGTGCACTTCCCCGTCAATCTAGAAAAATCCATTCTTAATAAGTCATTCACTTTTAAGTATAATTTTTAATTCACTATACATTTTATTTAAATATGATTTTCAATTATATAGTTTATAGATTAGAGTAAACTTACTTTTTTTCGTCAAGTGACTTCCTTTTTCTCCAATGACGCATTTCGGAGATTTACCCCATCTTCAGAATGATAACCCTCTTTAAGTTGGTCAGTATTTTTTAAAAAATTCCACCACGCAGCTCAAATACATATGAAGTGTATACATTATGAATGACATCCCAAATCGTGTTTGGGGTTCATGATCGGTGCTCAATGACCACTCCCGACTTTAGTCTCCCTGCAGTAGCTCATCTTTACTATGAAAATTCGCTAAAAAAGTCAAACATTTAATACAAATTAATTGTAAGGCACCCCCCGTATGGTGGGCCAAGAACGAATGCCGTCACAGGGTTGTGTAATTATACGTCAATGATTGGTTGAAATACCGTTATTAGTGAATTTCCATTGGAAAGATGAAAATAAAAGTACCCTAAAAGACCTATAAAAAGCGAGTTTTTGCTTTGCGAGTGAAACGAAGCAGTCGATAAACCAAAAGCGCTAGGTCGAGATGCAAACTCCCAAAGCGCAGTCCATAATTCGAGGCCGCGAGGCTAGATGCAAACTCCCAAAGCGCAGTCCATAATTCGAGGCCGCGAGGTCTAGATGCAAACTCCCAAAGCGCAGTCCATAATTCGAAACCGCGAGGTATAGATGCAAACTCCCAAAGCGCAGTCCATAATTCGAGGCCGCGAGGTCGAGATGCAAACTCCCAAAGCGCAGTCCATAATTCGAGGCCGCGAGGTCGAGATGCAAACTCCCAAAGCGCAGTCCATAATTCGAGGCCGCGAGGTCGAGATGCAAACTCTCAAAGCGCAGTCCATAATTCGAGGCCGCGAGGTCGAGATGCAAACTCCCAAAGCGCAGTCCATAATTCGAGGCCGCGAGGTCGAGATGCAAACACCCAAAGCGCAGTCCATAATTCTAGGCCGCGTGGTCGAGATGCAAACTCCCAAAGCGCAGTCCATAATTCTAGGCCGCGAGGTCTAGATGCAAACTCCCAAAGCGCAGTCCATAATATAATTCGAGGCCGCGAGGTCTAGATGCAAACTCCCAAAGCGCAGTCCATAATTCGAGGCCGCGAGGTCTAGATGCAAACTCCCAAAGCGCAGTCCATAATTCGAGGCCACGAGGTCTAGATGCAAATTCCCAAAGCGCAGTCCAAAGGCCTACTATAGTATAGTGAGAAAGTAAAAGGATAAAACATATTATTTTAATTGGTAAGTATAAGAAAG
>JAGFPH010004659.1:0-29792 GCA_018207615.1 Philaenus spumarius | reverse complement strand
AAATTCTGGAAACGGCTTTAAGATCTCAGAATGTACGCATCTTATGAAACAGAAATAAATGCAGTTATTGACAGCAGTAAAAGAACAGTTTTTGATGAGTTTAAAATTTGTGTCCGCCATCTTGCAATTAAATTATTTTTTCTAAATGGGAAGGAAGTCGTGTGAAACATAATTTATCATGTACAATTTTACAAAGAAAGATGGTCAAAGTAATTTTCTTCTTATTATTAATTTTATGGTTGTTAATAACCGTTTTGAATTTAAATTAATCTTATGTTTGTTGTCTTGCAAACTTGTTTTTCAGTCTTTGATGGGTTTCTTATTTTTCTAAGTTATTTCATTGCTCTAATCGTGTTAATTAACAAAGTTTAGTAACAAACTTGTTTAATTGCAATTATAAAATCATTGTAGTAATATGCAATACGTTTTTTCTTCGATTATTTTGATTCACGAATTTAACTATAGTTTTTCGTCTAATTTTACATTAAAATCATGTATCACACGACTACTTTCCCATATAAAAAATAAATTTAATTGCAAAATGGTGGTTCCAAAATGGAGGACACAACTTTAAAACTCACGAAAATGTGATTATTTTACGGCTGAGAATAACTGAATTTATTTCTAACTCATAAGACTCGTACTTTTAAGATATTAAGGCGTTTCTATAATTTTCGAGAACCCTGTAGGCCTGTATAAAAAGCCAATTAATTTGAGTGTATAGTTATCACATGAGTTTATTCAAGTTTTAACTTAGTTTGTTCGTTCTATAGTTATTGATGATTTAATTATGGCTACCTATTAACTTGACATTGTATCGCAATCATATTTTAAGAGAACATTATACAATTACTTTTGATCTTATTTCGTATTACAACTTATTTATAATTTTCTTCTTTGTCACTTTCTATAACTGCATACTTTTATTTATTAAAGTTTCACTTCAACTTTCACAAATTAAAATTACACGTGTGGAAAGATATTTACTGTAAGACTGTCTCAAAGCTATTTATTTTCAAACAATGCCGGGCTACAATTAACTTACGGCCTTCCATTAATCTTTGGTCCTATCAAGTAAAACGCTGCTCTGCATTTAATTTTCTACTTTATATTTTTAATATACCGTCCAGAATTTCGTCATATTAGTAATTTCAATAATTATAATATTGGATAAAAACTGGACATGGAAATTGATTTCATTGATAATTAATTAGTAAAAATAAATTTATAACCTGGAATATTCTTCACTATTTCCTTACTTTTGGAACAGAGCTCAAAGTCAATGGTCGGGCTAACATTTCTTGTCTCAGCTCGTTCTTCTGTTCTTCTGCCGAATTCACGTATTAAACTGTCTCTTCTCACTCTTTTACATATTTCACTTATTCACTAATTATTATTTGGTTGGTTTATTTTGATTCTACAAAGTAACTAATTACATTTCATGGTCGTTTTAAATAAATAAGAATAGGGCATGTAAACTCTAGTCTAGAGTTACGTTTACAATGTTTTTATCATCTTGAAAAAAGGCGAGTTTGGTTAATTTAGTTGTTTCTAAAATTTTGAAGTAGTTGTTTATAATATTTTTTAAAATTAAATCCAAAAGTTACATGTTTCTAAAAATGGTTATTATTTTGAAACTATGAGTCTAAATAAAGGTAGCCTTTGTTTACATTTTTAACATTTAAATTCTTATTTCTTTTACTATTCTTGCATGTATATATTAGCAGAAACTCATGCTATTACAATTACTATATATAGTTTCAAGAAAATGGTAACTTACAAAACTAACTAACAAGCTAACTTTAAAAAACAAAAACAAAAAAAAAAACATACAATTTCCATTTTGAATGATAAACATAACGTTTTTTTTTAATTACTTTTGTAACTTAAAAGATAACAGAGATATTAGATGTACAAAAAGTTTTGTAATTTGATAGAAGTCCATAATTATAAAACGTTTTAGCTTTTACCCAATAACATATGTTTAAATGAACTTTTTTCTTTATTTGCACTAGTAGAACACATCATGAAAACCCCTTCCTGAATCACCCAGTATATAATAAAGGAAAATTTAGCAATAAACCCTTTCTTTACACAATTTTACTTTCTCACTATAAGATAGTATAGAGAAAGTATAGGCCTACTGATCGTAAAAAAATCGATGTTGAGATATCCGTTTTGGGACCTCCTGAGTCCAAAAAGTGGTTTTTACAAAATGTCTGTCTGTATGTCTATATGTATGTCTATATGTCTGTATGTATATATGTATGTCTATATATGTCTGTATGTAGGCTATACAAAGTTAGAGCGAAAACTATTCGATCGATTTCAAACAAATTTGCACCAGACATGTCAAGTAGGCCTGTATAGATGCACGAAAAACGGTTTTGAATTTTTTTAAATACAACCCACTTTTTGCCAAAAAAAACCCCTAAAAATCTGTTATTATTTTTTTATAAAAAAATGACTAACGATTTTGATAAAATTTGGCTTATTTGTAGCCTTTAATGTACCCTACCATATGTAAAAAAACAGCACCTTTCTAAAAATTCTCGTTTAGCTAATAATAATAATAATAATAACTGATTTTTCTGGGATTTTTTACCATTAAGGGGGTTGTTTTTCAAAATGTTTCAAAACCTTTTTTCGTGCATCTGTGCAGGCCTAATTGACGTGTTTGGTGCAAATTGGTTCGAAATCGATCGAATAGTTTTCTCTCTAGATAATAATAATAATATTTATTATTTAATCTCCTACTTTAATAAATCACCTCTCCTACCCCACCTACAAAATTATGAAGTCACAGTGAATTTGTTTAGTTATTGAAATATGTTTGTGAAAAGTATGTGTCAGTTCCTGGTACCGTTATTAATATTGTCTTTAGTTTTTTTTTTTTACTGTGAATAATAGGCCTATATATCCGCAAGACTCCCTGGATATGAAGTTTTGACGCTACCTATTGTTGTGTAATCGTAGACAGTGTGCACTTTATCTAGTCCTTTAATTAGTCTAATAGATCGTAAGATGTGTAATACTATGAACGTTAATGTCTTACCACCTGAATCATGAGAGCATATTAAATCTCTCCTACGTTGTTCAAGTGTCTATGCTTGGCAGTTTCCTCTGCCTCCCACATATCACTCTCGTAGAGGCCTACCATACCCTGCCCTGTAATTAAGTAAAACGTCCTACCGCAGTACTAAAATCCTATTGGTACAGCTCTTATCAGGACTATAGATCAGTGTCTAGGCGAGGTGTCGGCCACCGTATTTTCTCCAATTGTTAGAGCGGGTTTGCCTTACTCTAGAGTCTAGACCAATGAGTGGGAAGGAGGTTCCCTTAATAGAATAAGGTCGGCTCTTTCAAAACCGGTGAATCCCTGGTGTATCGGAAGCGAGCAGAGGGGTCGCCATTTTGTGCATCCGGTTTGTTAAGGTGATTGTGACATTGTGATAATACCATATGAGCTGTTACTGAAGTTGAACCTGTCTAAAACTTTAAGCGCTGCTTGGCTAACAGAGAAAATGTAAACTTGCTTATGCCTTTAGTTCAACAATATTGATCTGCATACATGTCAGTAGAGCATTTCTGATTGCAAAATCAAAACAGTGTACTGTATGTAGTACAGTAACTATTAAAATAAGTGCTTATATTCGTTTTGGCTCTCGCCCCATGTAGGCTTACACAAGCTCGTTCTCTTTCGTTGTTAGCTGCGACATTTTTAATTTAATCTATAGGCCTACCACCTTTATACCTGAAACTAGCGAACATAATGGAGAAATCACCGTAACATTTTTACACTCTAGCATTACATCCAAGGAAAAAATATGTAATTTGAATTAAATTGTATCATCCTTTAACATAACACTCAGGATGATTCGCGAGAAGTTGGCACAACTGGCACAACTTCAGGTGATGATGGGGACCTAAAAATAGAATAAAACATAATAAACAGAATAAAAGCTTGGTTTTCCAGATAACGGCCATTTTGTTTTTTTTACAAAATAATTCATAACGAGAGAAATTTTTGACTGATTGAGTTCAAACTTGGCATGAAGTTTAACCTAACTATGATTGCTTAGGAAAAATAATTCGACCACTCAGCTGAACCGTTGACGCGAGTTGCGCAAATTTCCAAAATTAAGTTTATAGGCTTATGTTTCAACCTACAATTTGGGAAATCTATTTACGACGGTGCTGAATAGCTGCAAAATCGTTTGCACGCCATTCCGAATATTGAGACTATCTTCGACATACAAAGCATTGCGTGCTTCGCACGCCAAACCTCCATATTAGGAGTATCTTCAATAAACAATGTACTGCGTGCTTCGCACGCCAACCCCACGGTAGAATCCACCACGTATGGCTTTGAACCGGTTACTTCTATGGTATTTTACTTTTGATCGATTTTGGGGGAATTAAGCGAGCTATAAGGTCTCGCTAAAAAAATGTGCAGAATAATATCCTACATTTACATTTGTAGAAAAAACTCAAAAACAAATTCATTCTCGTAGGAAAAATCTAAAAAAAATAGTTACTTCCGTTCAAAAAACGTGCTTCCGATTGTTGCATTTTTTTGGCGACGTAGACAACCAACATGTGTACCAAATTTGAACCAAATCGACTTAAAATGCGGCCGCTAGAGGTCGAACACATATATACGTATATATATATATATATGATTTTTAATGATTTAATGATTTTAATATATGATTAACAAACAACGTAATGTTAGGAGAGTGTAAACTTTAAAGTTCAGTACCGCGCAAACTAAAATATTATTAATAAAAACAAAGATATTTATATAAAAAAAAACTGCTAAATATTACAGATAAACAAAACTATTATACGAAGTGTATTAATAAATATAATAAGCACAAATTACCCGGGTTATAATTACAATTTTGTATTTAAAGAAATAAACAATAACTTTCTAATGTACGTAAAATAAATTCTTAAGCGAACAATATAAGTCTTGTATTTTGCCACTCTATTCTTTGAACTCTTATGAAATATCAATAAAACTGCGCAGATGAACTGCTGGTGTGATTTGAGTGAATTTCTAACTAAAATAATTTTATATGTTTTAACCCCTTTACACTCTCGCCGATTTTGGACTACCGGTAAAAAGTCGTGAACCATTGTAGGGCATTATTTCAAGCTCCTTCATTAGAAATTTTTGTAATTTTATATACAGAAAATATCCATATTTAGTAAAATAACATTGATATAAATTTTTACTTGGTATGTATAGCCTACATGAAAAAAATATAGGCTACTAAGGTAAAAATATGCTGAGAAAATCTGGAATATCAAATATGTTGTCTTGTAAAATAATGTGATTACAAAAAAAGTACAATGTATGTAATATTAACTTTTTTATGTAGAGGAGAGTCTAAGAAAAAAAACTAACGAATAAAATTTGTTTCCAAAAATATTACTTTCCAAGGTTGAATCTCTTTAACTTAATGGTAATATGATGTTTTATTGTTGTGTAGGGTAAGATAGAAAATATTCGGAATTTCCTTTTAAGATATTGCTGTTTTGTTTTCCTTCCACCGTTTTTAAAATAATAATAAATTTACAATTATATTTACCCGCATCTATTCAACAACACATGTTTACAGTTATAAAATTTTATAGTTTACCAATATAAATCAGAATTACATTTTAATCCAACGAGTTAAATAGATAATGTTTACTTATGCAAATTAATTTCTAATAATAAAAGTATTCCGGTGTTCTTAAAAGCCCTTTTATTAAACCTGGAAATAGTTTGTCGAAACTGCTTCCTTAAGCTCGTAAAAGCCATCATTGTAAGCACGAGATTAGTTCCCATACATTTATGAATCATAAAACCACATATTTTAACAAATTATGGTTATAAAACAGTCATAAAACTTTAGCGTCTCATGGCTTTACATCAAGATGTTGGTAACACTGAAATGTAGTTTGTTAAAACATTAAATAACAATATAACGTGTCTCCTTCTTGCCCTACATAATGTGTAAAACACTAAGATTTACTACGTAACTACACCAGGGAAACGAGTACACAGAAAAGCACATTCAAACTGTTGTATTTTGTAGATTGAAATTTATTTAAACTTAATGAAAACAACACTTTTATATTTATTGTTTTTTTAAAATGTATGTATACGTATACAAGGTGATTTAAAAAATGTACAGCCTTTATGATTTAAATAATTTGATCGCGATATTGAACCGTGATTGGAGGGAATTTCCAAAATTAAGTTTATATATTTTTGTTTTTAAAAAACTATTTGAGAAATTGGTCTAATCATGAAGGAACTGAATAGCTGCCTACGTGTACGATATATATTAGTAGAATTTGTTTGCCAATCAGCATCCAGCCCCTGGCTAACTCTTTGCTTTGTTCCGCTCACATTGGACAGTTTGCACGTCGATCTTGCGGCCTAGGTTAAGGACTGCTCCGCTTCGCTCGAACGTTACTGTCAGCAGATGACTTGAAGGCATACGAGGGGGCAGCGGGGTGCAAAAAAAGGGTTCTCCCACCACAGCACTAACTAGTGGTAGGGGCTGCCGTCACTATGACAACCGCGCTACTATTGGCGAGGCTTGGAGACAAGGCTGCTCTAGCCAATAGTGGCCGCATTCCATACGCAAGCATTCAAGTCATCTGCTGACAGTAGTTTTAACCTGGTGATTATATAATATTTTGATCTATTTTGGTAAAACCAGACGGGCTATAAAGTCGTGTAAAAAAACAAAATGTGCAGGATAATTTGTTTTTGTAACATTTGTACTAATATTATAAAGAGGTCAAATTTGTTTGTTTTTATGGAGGGGGTAATCTCTGAAACTAATGAACTGATTTAAAAAATAGTTTTACCGATGAAAGACTACACTATCTCTGAGTAACATAGGCTAGAATTCATTTTGATAAAAACATTTTTTATTTCAATATTTCTAAATTTAGTCGAAAAAATCTTAGGTTAGGCCTAGACTGATGAACCAACACATGTATTTACATTTATTACTATAACAACTAATTGAATAAAATAACAGATAAAACAACTGTTTGCTCCAATATTTCCATTGACAGCTGATTTCCAACTTTGAAGCAATTATTAGTATTTCTAATTTTTAGGTTAGGTTTTTATTAAAGTGTGTACCCTAGTCTTGCTGGTTCTTTTAACCTTTATTATAATTGCTGTTATAGTATATAAGAAATAATTTGATTTGAACATTTAACATCTTAGCTAACTATGAAGCAATTGTTTGTATTTCTAATTTTTACGTTAGGTTTTTATTAAAGTGTAGACCTGAGCCTTGCTGGTTCTTTGAACCTTTATTATAACTGCAGTTATAAAATATAAGAAATAATTTGATTTGAACATTTGACATCTTAGCTTTGTGGTTATTATTAATCCTACCTACACCTTTATTATAAAGAAAACATAACATGATTATGTGTATAGAAGTTACCAACGGGGTTGGCGTGTGGAGCACGCATGTGCTTCCCCTAGTATTTTATATTTTACTGTAGTATACAACTTTTCTCAGTCAAGTACTTTACAACACAGCAATATTCAGTTATTGCAATGAAAAGGGAACTTGCATAGCACCCCTTCTGTTAATTGTAGATGTGGGCATACACAAATATTTCCACCGACTTTGTTAAATAAACCTCACAATAAACTGCTTATTCTCTTGGGTCTGTATTTATGCTTCGTTAATTCTAATTCGCTTCCTGACTCTGGTTTCAGATAAACAACCATCAAAGCTTTGACTTGTTACGGCTAAGTGAAATACGTTAACTTTCAGTTTATTCTAATTTTATATTCAAACGCTTTAGTAAATACATTCGTTTAGTTATTCACTAAAAGTATGATAGCTGAATGCACGGTGTAAAATAATATTAACAAACAACGTAATGTTAGTAGAGTGTAAACGTTAAAGTTCATTGCCGCGCACAAACTATAATATTATTAATAAAAACAAAGATATTTGTATAAAAAAAAACTGCTAAATATTACAGAGAAACAAATCTATTTATACGAAGTGTATTAAAAAATATAATAAACACAAATTACACGGGTTATAATTACAATTTTTTATTTTAATAAATAAAAAATATTGTTCTTGAAAATAAAAGCTTAAGTTAACAATATAAGACTTGTATTTTGCCACTCTATTCTTTGAACTATTATGAAATGTCAATAATTAATTGGATCGCGTAGCTGAACCGCTGGTGTGAGTTGAGGGAATTTCCAAAATTAAATTTATATGTTTTAGCCCCTTTGCACACTTACCGATTTTCTACTTCCTGAGACGGGTCCTCTCTGGGATAGTCTTGTCCCAATTTAATATCATACAGTCTTACAGCACAAACAATTACATTATACAGGAACATAAATATAATAACAATTATGAGCTCTATAGCAATCTTGGGCCAAAATGACAAAAATTACATTTGTTCTTTAAATTTACCCTCGCTCTCCAGAGTTTGACGTTAAAAAATGTTTGAGGCATGTACTTTGTAGATAATTAAATTCTCTACAGCTTGTATTTGTGCAAAATTTCTCTAAAACGGAGACTTCATGGAGGTTTCGTGAGTGAGAGTGGCAAGAAAGTTAAAATTTTGCAAAACTTGAGATTTTACCCCTTTTTCGCCGCCCCATATCTCGGTAACCGTTGGTCGTACAAAAAAAACCTTAAAGAACCGAATTTGTTGGAAATTGTGTCTTCTACAATTTGGTATGTATTATAGTATATGAGAAAATGCAGAGGAAAGAAGCTATAGACAAAAAACCGAAAAATAGTGCTAAAATTTCACGATTTTATCAAAAGTTGCCATAGGGCTAGGATGACGAAAACTTGAATTCATTACTAAATAATGGTCCCAAACAAGATATAAACAATTCAGAACTACAGGACATTTTGTGGGGTAAACCACCTCTATTCATTGGACTATTTCCCCACACCACCGGCCCATCGCGCTAGAGCGAGTCCAAGTCAAGTGCCAGGATTCACGCCAATATCTGTAGCTGGATCTAGACAAATAGGCTGTTTAAGCAAGACAAGTATACGTAACGTTGTCGTTCGAGAGTCTCCTTCAATGTAGAAAACCACCCTAAAGTAATCAGGCCAGCCTAGGCCATGCTCATGGCATATAAGGTGCTTATGCTGACAACAGCACAGATTGGGAAATCGAGAAATTATTTTTATTTTCTCAATTATAATTTTTAATTTATAAAATAATGCTTCCTACTTTTGAGTGAATTTATTTATGGGGAAATGGAACGGAATTTTTCTGTGTGTTGAAGTTGGAAAGGGTAAATTTGAGATTCGACGAGGTAAAATCTAATTCCCTGAGTGAAAACACTGGGCAAAGAACAGCGTTAGAGGAGATTTGTGTGGGTTTAAAGCATGAAAAATGAAGCTTTAAACTGGGTGTTTTACAAAAAAGCCTAGTTTGTTATTTTACCAGTTCATCCTGGTAATTAATTTTATGATTGAAGTAGAATACCAAATCAACTTGATGTATATATTTTGTAAAATTACAGCAGAGTTATAGGCCTAGTACTGTTATCGCAGGTGTTAGTTTTTTTTTTTTTTTTTTTATTTTAGTCATAAAAATTCCATAATATTTTAATAATATTTATAGCCTAACTAAACGGATGACTTAAAAATTAACCATCAAGATAACATAATTTTGGATTTAAAAAACAAGTTCTTTTCTGTTTTAGATTATTTAAACGGATTTGATTATACGAAAGAAAAGGGGAGGGGAAAATTAATGCCAATAGACGAAAACGATAGGGCATAAGCAAGCGTAAATCCGGCCCTGAATCTAATTGCAAAAATATTTCGGTTTTACTTACCCATCCGCGAATAACTTTAGGACGTATGATGACCTACACACCAAATATATATTTTAGGTAACTCTCTGTCCAAACTCAAATAAGAATAGTACAATACAAAATCATGGACATAAACCTACTTGGACTTCAATAAACCGACTTCATCTCGTATACCCAGGGGGCACGTCTGTACAGATACAACCGCAGCAATATCCGTGGGAGACACTTGTGCTATATTGTGGCCATAAAACAGAGTGTAGACGAAAAGGTACATCTTGAAAATTGCATTCTTTGCATACTAAATAGTTTAAAGGGGTTTCTTGAAATCAATACCCCGTCACCTGCAATAAAAGTGCTGTCTATCTTTTATTGTGGTTAAAAGTGTAAACAGATTTAAGGAGCCATACTTACACATTAACTCAAAAACCAGAAAACAAAGTTGTGGAAAACAAAACATTTTAATCATAGGCCTGCTTAGATCAACTATTTTAACCTCAAATGATTTAAACACAATCATTTAGTCAAGACATAATCATTTATTGTTCATATGAAAATCCAATTAAGTTTTAATCGACTGTATTCTAATATTTGCGACTGAGTCGAGAGTAAATCTGAAACTCTTATGATTCTATTAAAATAGCAATAATTTAGTTTAAAAAAGTTTTATTTTTGTAGTCCTAAGTTGTTTTTTAGGATGTCAATAATGGAGTAAACCAGCGTAATTATATAAATACATACATCTTGAACGATTTGTAAATTCAAAGCCAGTAATACAGAACTTGGGCCCCCGTATGATATTTTATAGGTGAGGGGGGGGGGCAGACCGGGGTATGAGGCTTAACACGTTCACTGCTAAGGACGCACATGTGAGCTTGACACTGAACACTATGAGAAGCGGCCGACGCACAGTACATTGCTCGCCAACCCCCCCCCCATATTGGGAGTATTTTCAATACACAGTGAATTGCGTGCTTCGCATGCCAACCTCCGTATTGGGAGTGTTTGCAATACAAAGTGCATTGCAGCTCATGCTTGAACTCTTGTAAAAAATAAAATAAGTATATGTAAAAACAAACGGCACATAACATTTAAAATATATTTTAGTGCTAATCTATTTAAAGAAAAATACCTGACTGTAATTAATAATATACATATTTTCCTTTCCCTTGGAGCTTCCTCGGCCCCATAGTTTTGGGCGCCCATGATACAGGAGATTATATCCTACATTCGTTGTAACTACAAATATCCAGACATTATACGAAGTTTGTTTGATTGAAGTTGTAAACATAACCCCAACGTATAACCTAATCTAGGTTTAATAGATGTATTACAGATGATGAGTAAAATCAGCTGTTAAATGTCTGAAGCGGGGTTTATTTTTCACAGCTGTTCAGTAACGTAAAAAGTGTCTTTAAACTCAAAGGCTAACAACAGACGAGACACCGGTGTACGGTACACTAGTGTACGGGACACTAAATGTACTATAAATTAAATGTGTGTCAACAGATGAGACACTGAGTAGCGCGCTACCAGATTCTGTGGATCTATGGTGTCTCTCCCCGCGAGAAGCTGGGACACCGGACAGTGTCCCGTACACCGGTGTCTCGTCTGTTGTTAGCCAAAGTTATTTTAAACGACCATGCTCTAGGCCTCTAGGCTATTTTGTTAGGTACTCACGGAGGCACGTACATTTGCTTTTATAGAAATTGGATGTAAAATTTACATTATTTGGTTTATTATTAACTTCTATAAAAGCCAGTGTACGTCCTTACGTACGTGAGTAAAACATAATTTTATTATAACAGCTGATTTCGCCCATCATCTGTACAAAACCTATCGTAGATTCTACTGTGTTATGTTAACAACTACACTCATCAATAGTTCTTCTGAAGTTGACTTTTATTAAATACTAGCTGGGCCGATCCGGCTTTGCACGGATAGACTTATCAAAGTTAAATGTATATTAAGAAAAAAAATTTGGAAAACGGTTGACCCTTAAGGCCATCTATGTAACTTTCCGCCAAGTTTAATTACAACAAACACTATTTTTGGAAATTTTGAACTGCCATAACTTTTGAATGAATTAACCGATTTTTATGCGACTTGCGGCAATCGATGCAGTTTTTTAAGTCCATTGAAAGAATCAACAACAAAAAATTTTCAGATGAAAGGTTTCAGAGAAATTGAGGAAAAACACTTTTTTTATTTTCTTTCGTTCACGATATCTCGCGAATGAATCAACCGATTTTTATGCGATTTGCGGCAATCGGTGCAGTTTTTCGAGTCCATTGAAAGAATCGACAACAAAAATTTTTCCGATGAAAAATTTCGGAGAAATTGAGAAAAAACACTTTTTTTTATTTTCTTTCGTTCACGATATCTTACGAACGAATTAACCGATTTTGACCAGACTGGTAGCGATCGACGTCGCTTTTCAAGGTTAAAAGCTGATTAGATTTTGGAATTGATCGGTAAAGCCGTTTAAAAGTTATTCCAAAAAAACCTGATTTGAAAATATTTTATTTCTTAGTTTTTTCGAAATTTTTCAGAACCTACCGGTCCGAATTAGTTGAAATTTGCAGGAAATCTAAGTTTGATGGAACTCTTTAGAACGCCGTTTGGTAGGATCCAATCGGTTAAGCCGTTCAAAAGTTATAAGCGGGTCACATACTTACATACACACACACACACACACATACAGACAGGGTGACACCCTCTCGGGAGTGGTCAGGGAAGATTCCTAGGACCTCAGAACGTCGAGATCTGATGAATACTCTATTTTCTAAAAACGGGGTGAAACCAATAACTTCCCGATTTTAGAAAATTTTCAATTTTCTTAGCGGGAAGTTAAAAATCAACCTACTGTACATATATTTTACTGTGTATGTCTTATGGGGATTTTGAGTAAGTTCGACCCCCAAACCCGATCGAAAATTTCGAATTTTTTGAAAACTTTTCTCTAACACCTAGGACCCTAGATGAAGCTACGTACCAAATTTCATTCCATCCGATTGGTAGTTTTTGAGATTTCGTGATGAGTGAGTGATTGGTATTTGGATTATATTTATAAAGATGAGTTATTGAATTAAGGTAAGCTATATTACGTTAGGAGATTTGCTTTGAGGTTGTAAACTGTATATAAGTACAACCTTCTATCATCAATAAATTCGTTTATACAAATTTAAAGAAAAGATACACCTATTCGTTTAACTTAGGAAACATTCATACATCTCCAATATTATTTTTTTCGCCATAAAATTAATAACTTCTAAATCATTTGATCTATCAATATGAAATAAAAAGCAATTAAAATGTAATATTTGTATCTTTTTTTAAATGTATAATAACGTATATAAATACAAAATTTTAACCAATAGGCCTACAGTTTTATAATTCTTATAATTATATACATTTACCGAGTTCAAAATCCCGTCTGCATAGTTTGGTAGGCCTAGATAAAGTCTTTAAATTATGTATTTATGATTGTATCTAATTAATATGTCTGTTGTTTTTAAATAGTATTTTGTATAAAAATTATGTATTTCTAATGTGTATCTAATTAATCTTCCTGTGATTTTTCACCGGGGCTTGTTAGTTTATTATAAATATTGTTTGTTATAATAGATTTCACCCCGTTATACAATTTGCACAACCAACGGCGTTGGGTACAAGCAATAATTTAGAGTAGCTACATCGTACTGTTGCCATGACAATACTTCGCTCATGGGAATACATTTCTATAGATTAAACTACTTGTTCCGAACAAATAGTAATTAGTTGAACTGTAGTTGATTGTTCATATATTTGATCGGAAATTTGGATATATAATATTTACTTAATCTCCAATTATGTTCACTTGTTGTAGACATTAAAAGGCGAAATTAAAACTATGTGAGAAATAAAATAAAGGTACTTTACATGTATCAATATACGTGCTTGATAGTAATAGGTCTATTAAACACAAAATAGGTCGGAAATAAAACAAATATCAGTACGTTTGAAATTTATTTTTCGTTAATTAATGCGTTATAAGATTTGCTTTAAGGTAATAAACTGTGTTATAAACTATATTATTCGTTTATACAAATGCATATCCATCCATTCGTTTAACTTCAGAAAGATTTGTACATCTTTGTATAACATACTAGGGGAAACCCCTGCGTGCTCCGCACGCCAACCCCGTTGGACCCTTCTATACACATAATCACGTTATGTTTTCTTTATAATAAAGATGTAAGATTAATAATAACCTCAAAACTAAAATGGTAAATAATGTTAAATGTTCAAATCAAATTATTTATTTTACAACAGTAGTTATAATAAAGGTTAAAAGAACCATTAAGGCTCAGGTCTACATTTTAATAAAAAATAACCTAAAATTTAGAAATACAAAGTTTGAAATTACCTATTAATGGAAATATTACAGCAAACAGCTGTTATCCGTTATTTTATTCAATTGCTATGGTAATCCATCAGGTTAGGCCTAACCTAAGATTTTTTTTCCGACTAAATTTACAAATATTGAAATTAAAAAATGTTTTTATCAAAATGTTACTCAGGAAAAGTGTAGCTTTTAATTAGTAAAACTATTTTTCCAATAGGTTCATTAGTTCCACAGATTATCCCCTACATACAAACAAACAAAAACAAACTTTACCTCTTTATAATAATATTAGTATAGATTCGATTATTAATTTCTTCACTATAATACTATTAGTAACTTCTAAATCATTTGATCTATCAATACAAAATAAAAAGCAATTGAAAGATAATATTTGTATCTTTCTTTAGGTATATACTGACGAAAATAAATACAAAAGTGTAACAAATAGGCCTACAGTTTTATAATTCTTATAATTGTACACGTTTACCGAGTTCAAAATCCCGTCTGCATAGTTTGGTAGGCCTAGATAAAGTCTTTAAATTATGTATTTATGATTGTATCTGATTAATATGTCTGTGATTTCCTACTAGTTTTTTACTTTAATACGAAATTTCTTAAAATGCCGAACGTGTTCACACTTGAAATAATTTACTTTCTGAAATACTAATTGCTTTTGTACAAAATAAGAACTAAATAATCTTTCAAAATTCAGCCTAAGCGAAATATTGAAAGCATATATTTATTCACTAAAATGGTATATTGTGGATTATATAGCCTAATTCCTTCGTGAAGTCCTTTATTTTGTTAAGAACATATTACACGAAGTATTACGAATATAAAATAAACAAAATGAACATCTTCAAATAACATATTATACAGAAGACAGGTTTATTACTAATATTGTTTTTATAAAAACCTATTCTGTGCCGAATGTATAAACTTAAACTATTATATTGACGTGAAGTGCAATGGCAGTAAAGCAGTAAGGCAATAAGGCATAAACTGTGCTGGAGGAGATCATTTTCTTGAAAGCCTGTGCTCGTAAACACTTTATTGAATAAAGATGTCTTCAAGACGGGCTGTGTTATATAGGCTACCTGAATAATGGTTTTAATTTCGCACAAGCTTTCAAACGCTTTAGCTTTATTTATCCTCGAGATTTGCCTATTTCTATCTTTAGAATACATTAATACCGTTGAGTCATACCAAAGCACTCTAAACAAAGAGGCTTATCTAAAGATATAAGCCGCTTAGTCCTGTCTGACTGACATAGGATCAACGTGGAGCAAAAACTGCTTAAGATAAATATACGAAAATTTAAAGGTATATCCACGTAGGGGTTATAGACCCAAACTGAGAAAGGATTTTTCACAATTTTGGTTTAATGTGTAAAAATATTGAAAACTCAGCGTTTCATTTCCGGCCCTATAACAAATATAACAGCTGATCAATATAAACAAAACCTTATCAACGCATGTTTGTTGAATGTATTTACATTTATTACCATTGCAACGAACTTATCAAATTTAGAATCAGTTTATTATTCTTCACAACCAACAATTGTTTTAGGTTTGGTTAACAAACTAAAAGTAAACACAAACAAAAATCAATTAAAAATGCTTACTGTATTATTCAATTAAAATTCTTTTTGTTACATGTTATAAATATAACATCTGATTTGGATCAAAAACTTAACATAATTTTACGTTATACCTATACTGAAACAAAACAAGTTTATCGAAAGCACTTACATTTATTACCATAGCAACCAACTTGGCAATTTTTAGAATCACATAATTATTATTTACAACGAAAAGTTTATAATTTCCTCCTTAATCCATATGATCTCTGCCGCATCTTTAATCGTGATCGCGACATTGGACTTATTGCGGATGTTAACAAAAAATGTCCGGAGTTTATAAAATCAATTACCTGGGTTGTAGTAAACATTGCATAGGTCACACAGGGAGAGCGTACACCGTACGTTACAAGGAACATCTTCCCAACAATAAGTCCAACATTAACAATAATTCCAATTACGCTCGTCACCTTGCCGAAAACAAAATATAGCCCAGGTGACTTCCACGCTTCGGTAGAAACCCTACACATTTGCGGCAAAGGTAGACTAATGAATGCTAAGGAAGAGTACGAAATATATAAAGCATTCAAAAATAAACCGGACGTTATCTTAAATGACAACTTTCATTTCACTCTCACCATTTATATGATACGGCCATCAAATATTTACAGAAGACTAACAGAGAGAACATCTTTAGATCCCTGAACGCAATACCGGCAGTATTCAACCGACAATGTTATGACAAGCGCGATATTATGTTTATGTGTTGGTGTGATGTGTACGTGTGTATGAATGTATATATTTTATTTATTTTAATGTCTCTTCGGAGTGATTAGAAGTTGAAAATGGAGTTTCGGCTCCGAAACATGTCGTAATAAATACACGATAATAAGTCAAGTGACGGACCTAACAAGGTAATATTATTATTATTATTAAAAAAGAAAGCTACGAAAAAGACTTGCGGTATTAAAACTAAATTCAAACATCTATTGTTACATATTTTTAAAATAAAATAAAAGATTTGCATCAAAAACTTAACACAATTTTAAGTTAAGCCTATATTGAACCAAAACGTTCATGAAAACATTTACATGTATTACCAAAGCAACCAACTTGGTAAATTTAGATTAAAGGTGAAATTACGACGCACGCTGATATTAAAATTATTGTACCTATTTCGATGTGTACATAATACTAGAGATATCAAAATAGACGCACTATATCCCCAATAATTCAAATTACAGAATGCGTTGTAATTTCACTGTTAATATTTAAATAATCAATAATATCGTAATCGCCAGCTGAAGGAAACAATACAATATGTAACACATGTTTGACTTATAGAGTAAGAATTTTTCTAATCTAAAAAACTTTTCGTTGTAAATAATAATTATATGATTCTAAATTTGCCAAGTTGGTTGCTATGGTAGTTAATGTAAATGCTTTCGATAAACTTGTGTTGGTTCAGTATAGGTTCTGGTATAACGTAAAATTATGTTAAGTTTTTGGTCCAAATCAGATGTTTTATTTATAACTTGTTACAAGAGATATTTGAATTGTATAATACAGTAAGCATTTTTAGTTGATTTTTGTTTGTGTTTACTTTTAGTTTGTTAACCAAACCTAAAACAGTTGTTGGTTGTGAAGAATAATAAACTGATTCTAAATTTGATAAGTTCGTTGCAAGGGTAATGAATGTAAATACATTCAACAATCATGCGATAAGGTTTTGTCTCGAATCAGCTGTTATATTGTTATACGGCCGGAAATGAAGCGCTGAGTTTTCAATATTTTTACACTTTAAACCAAAATTTTGAAACATCCTTTCTCAGTTTAGGTCTATGACCCCCAATGAATGTACCTTTATGCCCTACGTTGAATCTTTGTCGGTCAGAAAAAAACCCGCTTGAACAGAGTGACCCGCTCACGGAGAAACTTTCAGGACGTGTTCTACTAGTGAAAATAAAGAAAAAAGATCCTATAAACATAGGTTCGGAAATGCTCCGTTTTCCAGATATCCTCTATTTTTTTTTTACAAAATAGTTCGTATCTGGAGAACGTTTTGACTGATTAAGTTCAAACATGGCATGAAAATTATTCTAACAATGATATCTTGAGAAAAATAATCGATTCTACCCAATGCGTTTCAAAATGGCTGCTGTTTGAAAATTTCAAACCTAAATTACTCAAAAACCGTACATTTTAATAAACAACTTTGAGGCGCCTTTTTTGTAGCCCTTTTGTTTCCTTATCGGATGGTGTAACTGTCATAACAATCGTATGAAGGATAACAGTTAAAAGATGATGACAGTTCATACAATATTGCTTTGTTTACTGTGTTGGTATAGTATGTCGGGTTGAACAAAACAATTATTACACATAACTTAACTATTATCCTTTATCCGATTGTTTTGACAGTTATACCATCCGATAGGGAATCAAAAGAGTTACAAACAGATTTTTTGTCGACATTTTTTGTTAAAATGTACCCTTTTTGAGTAATTTAGGTTAACAATTTTCAAACAGCCGTCATTTTAAAACGCATTATTGGATAGAATCGATTTCTTTAGATAGATCATTGTTAGGTTAAATTTTATGTCAAGTATTAACTTAATCGGTCAAACCGTTCTCTAGATATGAATTATATTGTAATACAAAATGGTGGATATGTGGAAAACGAAGCATTTCCGAACGTATGTTTATCGGATCTTTTTTATTTACTTTCACTAGTAGATGACGTCCTGAAAGTTTCTCCGTGAGACACCCAGTATATAAATAAATAAATATGTTTGAAGTTCGAAAACACAACATTATAACATTATAATACAACACATTACATTACGTTATAAATAAATACAAAATTTAATAAATTGACTCTATATACGGTAGCCTACGTATTGAGTAATTGACATATTTAGTCCAGGTCTTTTATAGCCTGCATTTGTGTGATGGAGACGTTGTATTATTCCCCAGTGTTCTCTTCTAATCTTTTGCTGACAAGAATGTCTTTTATGAGCTTTGGAAAAGCTCGTTAGATATTTCGTTCAACTTGTTTAAACAAGTAAAATATTGCAGAACATACAGATAAAATTTGTATTCACAGTTTATTGTGTATTTATTAAAAGTTGTTTTATTAATTCAAATTCACGGGTGACACGTTTTGTCTCCTAACAGTATTTATGAATTAATATTAAAGTAAATTCCTCAGTTTAAAACCTGTTCTCCTAAATAAGTTTTAAAAATGTAACTCTGTGAATTTACGTTAAAACATAGCAAAGGTATTTTCATTACACTGTCTCAAAAACAGCTGTATTACGGATTGTTTTGAGTCCCTAAAGATAGCTTTTTGCGGACTAGTACGTAAAATTTTACGAACTCGAAAGGATGTCAAAGCTTATCTCAATAACAAATCAGCTGTTCTGATAATTTAAAATGCTTCAACAATATATAACAAACTTTGTTTGTTTCTTACATAACCTGATTCATTCAGTGTTTCTGTATTTTGGAGTAGTGACAGTGAAAATGGACCAAATAAGTAATATTGCTTTGGAAGCCAATATGTACTCGTTCGATTTGTTTGGCAAAGTAAACGTTCCTTTTTAATCAAACTGTTTTGGCTATATGTTGTATTTCCTGCTATAATATATGACAATGTAATGAAAAATATTGTTCGTAACTCGTCCTAAATAGTAGTTTTTGTGACTTAATCGAACTTCCCAACACGATATCGTCCCAAAAAAGCCTACTTTAGGGACTAGTAACGAAAACTACTATGTTGTATTTGTTTTTCCTCAAGACATGAATTCCATACATTTTTTTCGAAGTTATTTCTGGAAAGTTAAACTTAAATTAAATATACTAGGTGCTGGATTCGCTGACCAACCCCTGCGGTGACTCACGGTAAAGCAAATGCAAACATTAATCTGTTATTTTAACTGAAATGACGATTGATTAGGACAGAGGCACTTAGGATCTTGGTAGGGTATAGATGTGGGGTATATTAGATCCTGTATCATGCGCATAAGGGCCAGTTTCTTGTGAGAACGATATTTATATAATAGAACGATATAATCCTAACCTAAAAACTATCGATTGTTAACCCTCAACTGGTAACGTGGCAAGTTGTAACAAATTTGATAACGTGGGGTCTTTCAGACCCCCCAACTCGTTTTTATTGCTTTTAGTAAAATTAATTACTTTTAAAGGCTAATTTAGCTATAGGTATTTAATAATAACTCCTTTTATGGTACAAAAGCTTGTATTTTTAAAAAAAATGTTTACCATTTCACAAATTTTTCACAACATTCATTTTTTCTACATGCATTTTACTACGTTTTTATGTAAAAAGAAAAAAATTTGCCCTCGTAAAAGTAGTATGTATTAGAAAACACAATATATATATATATATATACATATCTAACTATATCCACCTTTTTTAATATATACATTTTTGGGTAGAAATTGACCATAAAAAACACTTAAATCACACACAGGGTGTCAGTAGTCAGATTCCTAGGCCGAATCAGATTCTAGGCAAGAATCACAGGCAGTCTTCATATATTTAGTGCACTTATGCTTGTGGCACTTGAAACATGTGGTCTTTATCTTTACATCTTTTTTTTCTTGGACATACTGTGCACCTAGATCTTTGTCCAGGAACATTAAAAGCAGCAGGAACGTTCGCAACATCAATTTTGACTTTTTTGGCTGCTATTTCCCGTATTAAACGGTCCATCATTCTGTTTTCCTACATAGACCTCAGAATTAAGAACGTACCATGTTCTAGCATCTATCAAAGTAAACACTTTCAGGCCATACTTGGCCGCTTTACTAAATTTGTGCTCACGGAAAACTGTAACGTGAATGGTAACGCGGGGGTCTAGCGACACCCCAAGCACTTTTGAAGGTTATGTTGAACAAACAAACACACAGAGCTAAGTGACTCAACTATGTACTGGACGCTCCCAAGGTCAAAAGAAGGTACTGAGAGTGACAGAACTTCGGCCAATCCCAGAAAAAAAATATCCCCACTTTTGTAGTGGTGGGGTCTTTCTACACCCCACGTTACCAATTGAGGGTTAAACAAAATAACCGTTTCTATATTTGCCAAGTAGGTTGATATGGTAATAAATGTAAATGCTTTCAAGAAACGAGTGTTGGTTCATTATAGGCCCAACCAAAATTGTGTTCAGCTCTTGATCCAAATCAGCTGTTTTATTTATAATACGCAACAACATCTGTTTGATTTATAAAACAGTAAACATTTTTCGTTAGTTATTTTGTTAACATAACCTACAATATTTGTTGGCTGTGAAGAATGTTAAACTGTTTATAAATAATGAACGTAATCGCATTCAAAAAACATGTGCTGCTAAGATTTTGATCCGAATCAGCTGCTTTATCTGTTATAGGGCATGAGTGAACACCATTGTTACTCTTTGAAATCAAAATTTTGTAAAATTATTTCTTAGTGTGCCTTTATGACTATATAAGAATACACCTTTAAACTTTCGTATTTTTATTTTAAGTAGTTTTCTTCTCTGCGCTGATTTTATGTCAACCAGTTTGTCATTACAAAGCCACACTTATATATATAAAAGAGAGAGATTATTTACGTATTCAGGATATATAGTAATTTGTATACACATTTTCTAAAAGCTATAGCTTAGTCGGATGCAAGAATGGTCCGAAAAGTGGCAATTTCAAACATTTCAAAAACGTATCTAAAAAGACAATTTGGTGATTCTCAGATGGCATGCACCTTCAAACTTTATATTAGCCTAAACATGACCGATATTTACTGCACATATTGGACTTGTACAGGAGCCAGGGATTGGGAAAATATTGCAACTGTAGCCTGTAATTACTTTTCCCATTTAAGCAAATACAAATTTTAAATGCTCCACGAACATAATATTTTAGCCCCAACTTAATTACATTTAAAACATATTTTTTCTACTTTATACCAGAATTAAAATAAATAAAATTATCTTTAATCATTGCCACTAGGACATTGTGAATAGAATCAACTACATCCTTCACTCAATCAAAGACTTCTTCAACAGTATTACGAACACAACGCAAACAAATATAACGAAAGTAGTTTATCGTGTGTTTCTATTAAACAACTGGAAATGTTTTCTAGACTAACCTTACTGCTAATTGGGTCTAATGGTTTTGCCAAAGCTGTCTGGAGTGTTTGTGTCAAAGCGTATCCCCTGGAGTCTGTACTTGTGTGTTTGCAATTAATTTATTTCAATAATCCTTGTAACGCCGGTGTCAAATTCACAAACGTCAAAGGATTAAATTAAGTTACTATTAAGCTCCTCGTGCAGATTAATATCATACATTTCAGACAAACTATAATGTTATACTCTTCTTAAAAGTGTAATACATATTCAAAATTACAATTGAAAATTATATATATATATATATATATATATATATATGTATTTATGAGTTCACATTATAACGGCCGCAATTAAAAAAAAACGTGTGTACTGGGTTCGGTCCAAATTTGGTACACACGTTCGTTTTCTAAGTCATTTGGGCGAGTGCGTTAGCAAAAAAATCCAACAAACGGAAGCACTTTTTTTAAAGATGGTTTATAGGCCTATTTTTTAGGGTTTCAACCAACAATTTGGGAAATAGTTCTATTCACGACGGTGCTGAATAGCTGCAAAATGGTTCGCGCGCCATTCCGCATATTGGGAATCTTTTCAATACATAATGCATTGCGTGGTTCGCACACCATTCCGAATATTGGGAGTATCTTCAATACACAAAGCATTGCGTGCTTCGCACGCCATTCCCCTTATTAGGAGTAATTTCATTACACAATGCATTGCGTGATTCGCATTCCAACCCCTGTATTGGGAGTATCTTCAATACACAATGCATTGCGTGCTTCGCACGCCAACCCCACATGTGGTGTTCCATGTGGTGGATTTGAACCGGGTACTTTTATGATATTTCATGTTTTGGGAGAACCAAGCGAGCTATAACCCAGACAGCACAGAATGTACCGAGTACATACTTACAAAGTGCCATATATACCAGGCATGTACTGGCACTTTAGGCATATACTAAGTACATGCTCGGTAAATGATAAATTCACTTCTATTTTTGTCATTTTAAGAAATTGTCTAGCATGTGAGTAGCACGTTTTCAGTATATGATTTTGGAATTTGCTGAAGACATTCTGAGTACATTCTTAGCACATTTCTAAAATAAAGAAAAATCACCCAAACATATTCTTCACAACTAACAAAGACTGTAAAAGATGTAAAAGACTGCTAAGATGGTTGATTTATAACTGTACGAACATTCTTCGCTATTATAACACAATAGACTATACTACCTGGGTGTGGAGTACCAAAAAATAAAACCGTTAGGTACTTGGGTTCGACCATTTACCACGTGACAGGTCCGACCAAAAATGAATCATGTTTCACCGTTCACCTTTCTTGTTTATTGTCTCTACTCTACAGTACAATCTACAGTCTGCCAGTTTTTGAGGTTTATTTTGGAAGTTCTTAATGCATCACTTATCACTTGTTTATAATCAGCTCTTCACTTGTGTGGTAAGTACTTTTTACAATTATTTAGTAAATATAATTTAAAACAGTATATATTTGCGTAGTATTTGTCTTTGAAAATTTTCCTTTATAATTCAGAACCAATACAGTAGCCCATTGCAATTTGGAATTTTTCTTCAACTATGCTATTTCTGACATAAATGTTCACAAAAATTAATAAATGATATTAAAATTAATGTCCTTGAGAATTCGTCATGATATACTATGCCTAGACTTATATTTAGTTCACTTTGTAAGTTTCATAACCTCTAATTTACAAGTAGTAAAGCATACATTTCTAAAATACTAGGCCTAGGCCCTAGTAGAATGTCTAAGATTTCAATAACTAAACGTAACATTGCATTTGAGAACTTAACATTGCTATTGTAAAAACTAAAAATTAAGTTCTAAAAGGCCATCTGTTAAAATAATTATTTTACAACAGCTTTTTATTTGGTTTTTGCAGTAGGTATACACAAAAGTTAGTCTAACCCAACTCTTTTGTCACTGGGAAATTACTAGTTCTACACTAGATAGGTCATTGCATGTATAAATTATATCAGTACAACTTGATCTAAATTATAATTTTGCTACTGTCAGTAGGCTAGTCTATGTGTAAAAACTGAACCTTGAAAGCGACTGGGCGTAAATTTACTATACGACCTCCGGCTATAATTTTTGCAGACAACGACATTGTTTTACATTCTGCTGTTAAATGTTGAATACAAGTGAACATAGGTACTGTGACTAAAAACTATTTTAAGTTAAAAATTCAGGCTATTCTTGCATATCTGTTGGCATAGGGTCGTATAGTAAATTTGTACCTAACATATAACGGTGAACTTTTAGAATGCCACTACTTGTTGAACTAGGCTTAGCATCATTTGAAGAACTGTTTTAGGAAAATGAGAAGTGTTACCAACTTAACATAAGATGTTTTAGTAATATTATTAACTTTAAACACCCTATACAAATTTGATATTTGTGATATAGCCTATTTGATACTTAATTATAGCCTATTGATGTTGATATTTGTATTCTTTTTGAATATGTTTAAGCTATATATACTCCCATTGTATTCAATTTGTTTAGTAATATACCGTAGTTAAACATTATTATTTAATCTAGATCTTATTTCATTTTGCTTGAAGGTTGGCAGTTCTGTCATATTATGGCAAGGAGGCGTGTTTTATATTTTACCTTAAATAACATAGCACTTCATCATTTATGATATTAACCAAAAGTATTGGCCCTTATTTATAATAATTAAAAGTTAGGTTGGTTATTAGTCTATGATTTATTAAAGCAATATCAATTTCTACTGATTTGTAAACAACCAGTGATTAATGAATCCTGGTAGAATTGATCACACTGACAGTAACTTTGTACACCTTTCAAAAGTATTAGGGTTTTCATTTTTACGGTATACTGAATTCCATTAATAATTAAGAAAAGATTATTCATTCAACTTTAAGTTTAAAGTGGCAGTTTATGAGTTTTAAAATAAGTAATTCTGTTGTTCAATGGCAGTGAAATATATCAATTTTCAATTTGTCTATTTAAATTTTAATAATAATAATCTTTTTATGTAGCCTAGTAGATTTAAGAATGTCAGGCCTTTATGTGTGCAAAATCTTTATAATGCAGGTTAGCTTGTTTGGTAAATTATAATTATTGTATTAAACAATTTTCTGCTGTATGGATATTATTTAACTGTTTATTGTTTTCACAGCTTCTCAGTCCTGCTCCACAGTCAGTTTATTGTGTACTGATACTCCGCCATACTTAAACATCGTCAAGACGTGATCAGTTCTTTACACATTTGGTAAGTACATTTTGTTTTATAAAACTAACATAGGCCCCTACTTAAAATATAACATATAGGCCTACGTTACTTTTAGGGGAACACCCATTTTTCATATTTTGCAAATAGGCTACATATTTAACTGCGTCTAAAAAAACAAAAGTCGCTTGTAAATGTTAAAAAATTACGATAGCTACAAAACTAGTGTTTGACTTTAAAATATACTCTAAGTTAGATCAGGATAACTTTTCATATACAGTGTAATATTATATTAATGGATGTTCCTTATAAAAAAGAATTTAAACCTGGTGTCCTCTATAATTTTTGAACGACTGTAAATTTTCAAACAATATTTGGTAAATGTTACTAACATAAGTCAAAGTACTTTTTTATGTGGTTTAGGGTTTCAACCCTCACCCCTAAATAGGGGTTGCTGGGGGTAGTTTTTTTATTTTCAAATAGAAACCCCTAGCAAGTTGCATATCATTTTAAAGAGGGTAAAAAAAGAAAATGAATGCCGCAAACTAGACCTCTCTATGACTTCTTAAACTAAAGTTATGATAAAAAATGTATCACCATAATTTGATTGTTGAACTATCCCCCACTAAAAATAACAACAAACTCTAAAATTTAACAACTAAGCTCTAGAGTGACCGTTTTCAGGAAACATTTTCAGTGTCCTTGGCTTAAGTCGTACACTGTTATTCAACTACCCTAGTATTTATAATTTAATATTTACATTCATGATAAGTTAGTAAACCTAGAACATTTGACTAAGTTTTTACTTTTGATTCAGTCTTAATGAACAATAGACCTAGCAGTTAAATTTTAAAACATTTTTGGTAACCTGAAAACCTAAATCTATTTTAGGGCCTATATTTTGACTTTTAAACGTAAGTCACAGATTAGTTAGGTGAGATTAGTTTTGGATTTTATCATATATTTTGCCTTAATATAAAATTTAACAGTTAATACACAGTTATTAAACTGCAATGTTTGGGTTTGGTAGTCTAAACATTTAGTGCATTTATGAAGCTGCTATAAAATTATATTGTGTCAACATATTCTAATTGAACGGTTTCCTTTTACAGGCATTTATTAAATAGGAGTATATACATAATAACCTATCACAATGATATGTTTTAAAGCCATAGGCCTACAATATATAGGGCCCCTTGGCTTATTAACTTAATATTTCAAAATATAATATAATTATGTTATTAATTTTTATTAGGTAGCCATTTTTTACACAAATTTGTATCATCTCTTGACTGTAATTTACTGATTCACTAAATGTTGATACACATACACATATGTGGTAAATTAAATACTATATGTATATAGTAGGAATTGTATCATACTGTGTCCAGTACTAGGGGTAAGGTCTTGTTCAGAATGAACGTTGTTATTTTTATTTTATGTTACATTCTGTTATATTCTAGTGCCATTTATAACTTCAACAATATAACAAAAACAACAGCTTGAACATACCTGCTGGTATCGGTTACCTTATTTTTCCAGTTTGCAAAGTTATATGTACATACATCCTATAAAATATTCATCATTTATTATTTTATTAAAAATGAAATGTGTAGGCTGTTACTAAAAATCATTTTAATTATGTTTCATATAGAATATATAATATAACATAATTGCAGTAATATTAGATTTTTTAAACATATTTTGTAACATTTATTAGCTTATTCATCATTTGAAGTGAGCATTCAAATGTATCTTTTCAATTGTATTATAATAATCCATGGTTATTTGTTTAGATATTGTCAGGCATCACAACCCGAATGCATAGGTGAAGATATTTTAGCCCTTACAAAACAATGGCTGCTTAAGGCTAAGGAGATGAAGGGATGCCAAAAAAAAGTAAGTTGATAATTAAATAAAGGTTACGGTATGTATTAAGTTAATGTCATAAACTGATGTCCGTTAGGCAGATTCAACTTTTGATATGGATAGGTTAAAACACTTTGCACAAAATGAATTGATACAAAGAGCTGTCATCTTCCTGCATGCGTAGGCAGATGTAAAATTGTGCAGACAGAATTGCTGATTTCATTGTGTTTTTGGTTTTCTAGTTGTTCACAGTAAGTTTGTAGTTGCAAAACGCAGAATAATAATAATTATATTATACGGAACAGTACAAAAGTAATTCCTTGCACACTATAGCCAGCCTAGTTTTAATAGTTCCTTTCACTATTGCAAACTATTTATCAAATAAGCAGTAGATGGTCTATAATAATTAAAGAAATTGAGAATTACAGAACGTGATCATCTCATACACTACTCGACTTTATTTTACAACTTGTCTTGATATTGCATCAAAAATTGCTACTTGCTGATTTGAAACCTAAGGTTTAATGGGCATTATTAATGTCATTAATTTATTCCAAATACTTTCTGCAACCCTTAATTTTGCTTCGTAACAATATATAAGCAAACATTATTATTATTTTAAACAAATTGTATATGTATCCAAATCACCAATAGATATAACTAATTTTACCTTGTATCCGTCGTATGACTTCGTTCAGCATTATGCCTATGACACTTTTCGAAACATAATAATCAAAAACACAACAACAAAAAAACATATAACTCACAACACAAAACGGTGACATGTAATTCGGGTAGACATCTACTTTATATCGCGGTCGAACGACTACAGACTATATTCAGTGGTCATTTGATTAGAGTCAGAAATTCTTATCGCCGAATCGTACAATATGTTGGAATGAACTGTAGCTGGTCACTAAGCAATTGGTTGTTGTTATGTTTAAAGGCTTTGTATATATCAAATTCCTATATAGCTACCCTTTAAGCAAAAATAGATGGGTTCGTTCAAAGTCGGTATTAAAATTGGAGAATTGATAATTATTGGTGTTAATTAAAGGGCGAGCGTAGTTTGATTTGTTCCATCTGTTTTCTTTGGTAAATGTACCTTAAATCATTTTAAGAACAGCCTTCCAGTTTGGCCTATAGGCCTATAGAATTTATCACAATAACCGCTTGCAATTGATCCTAAATACCCCAGTTTTTCCTCAACCGGTCTAAGAATTTTGCGGCAGAGAATTTTCTGTACATTGTTATTGGTACGAAAAGCCACAGTTATGTTTAGTTTATGAAGAGTGTCGCTTAAAATTCTGGGGAGAATGTTGCCGTACTCTGTGGATACATATTTAGTAGATATGTCTATAAAACTAAATATATATCCACAGATTACGGCAACATTCTCCGCAGAATTGTAAGCGACACTCTCTGTAAACTAAACATAACGCTCTCCTCTTGATGAAAACTATAGAGGAATTGGTGATATACAAAGCCTTTAAACATAACAACAACCAATAATTGCTTAATGACCAGATACACTTTCATTCCAACATATTGTACGATTCGGCAATAAGAATATCTGACCCCAATCAACTAGTCACTAGTCGTACAGCAGCGAAATAAAGTAGATGTTTTTCATGTTATATGTAATGTGAACGTTTTAATATGACTGTGATGATGAAATATATGTTTTGAAACGCGTCATAGACATATGCTGAACAAAGTCACACGACGGATACAAGGTAAAATTAGTTACATTATTATCAGTATTTTATTAATTTTAAATAATATTTGGTGATCATTTCTAGTATAATTCCTATTTTAAAATAAGATAATATTAAATTATAGAACATTTAATTCAGAACTATATTAATTGATTTAAGATACCGTTTGTGAAACAATTAATATTTTGTTGCAGGAAACCTGGATCATTTCAAGAACAAAGAAGTTTCCCTGTTATGATCCTACTGATTATTAAAAAAAAGATGATATTCAAATTATGTTTTAATTCTTTTTGTGCATACATTTTGTAATACATTAATAATAATAAATAAGTTTAGACAGCTTCGGAAAAGTGTAGTTTTTTATGTTTTTACACCAGATTATTATGCTACACTATCATCAAAAAACCATCAATAACTGGGGAATGTATTATTTTGTTCATTCTTTGAAGTAAGTTAATCAAATTATTGTTGATTTGCTAAGATAAGACGAGCAGGTCTGTAGAATGTTCATAATGCAATTGAGTTACCGGTATTGAATGTGCGCAGAATATGCTAGACATGTTATATATATAAGTGTAGCACATGCCTAGCATGTATGTAGAATAAGTATACAGGTATATCACATTCAGATCATAGTGCATATTGAGATCATGAATGTACCCGGAATATACTAGGCATCTTCTATATAAGTGTAGCATGTGCCCAGCAAGTGAATAGAATGTGTGTAGCTCATATTGAGGTAGTAAAATGTGCCCAACATATGTGTAGAATATGCAAAAATCATATTGAGATAGTGAATGTACCCAGAATATACTAGGCATGACCTAAAGAAGTGCAGCACATGCCTAGCATGTACATAGAATGTACGTAGCTCATATTGAAGTCATAAATCATGACAAGGATATTCAGAGCATGTTCTGAGTACATTCTAGGAATATTCTCCGGGCATGTGCCAGGCACTTTGTGAGCGCGGACGTTCACTTTTCCTGAGCACGTGCCAGGCATAATCTGGAATATTCAAGAATATACCTCGCA
>JAGFPH010004658.1:58783-114246 GCA_018207615.1 Philaenus spumarius | reverse complement strand
GTGTTTGTGGACAACGAATGTAACTTTGGTAAGACGTTGACCAATTGGGTTTTAAACACTCGGTCCAAGAATCCCGGAACTCAAGGTTCCATGGGCTGAACAAATGGTCTGTGGTCTGTAGTCTGTGGGTCCTGGTCTGTGTTTGAGATACGACTTTTAACCACTTATTTATTCGCTAAATGGTAGCCGCACCGTTTTTCAAGTACGTCAATTATGGCTAAGTTAAGCTTAGAACATAATACCAGTATATAAAATCATGTATTAATACTAGAGTATATATACACTATGGATGTATATATACACACGTACTTGGGGAATCCAATGTAGCTTTGGATAAGAGGAGCCCCGTTTCAAAAACTTGACATACTTTCTACAGAAATCCTGAGAAGCGCTGTCTGGCGAACTACCGTATTTTTGCTTAAACAGGCGGCACATTTATTACTAAAAATAGATAGGTAAAAATGGGGTGGGACTTATGCAGTACTCAAAATATTCCCAATTATTAGTATTTCTCCTTTTATTTTTAAAAAAACATTACAAGAATGATTTTCTTTTGTAACTTTTTCCCTTAAATTTAACCATATTCAAAACTATTATTTACTCATTTTCCCCCTAGCCTACTGCTCTACTAATGACCTAATTCGGATTTTAAAAATATTTTCTTTTTTAAATTGCAGTTTTTAGTTGCATCATTTTGATCATATTAAAATTTGTCTCATAACTCAGGTGTGATTTATGCACGTGTGAATACATTATATTACAATTTTAATTTTTATGTCCACAACTTTTATAAAACTTATCTTTTCTGATGATCACGAATGTAGGACGTTTTGTTCTGGAATCCAATCAGTTAAGGCCAGTGCTGAAATGAAATCAATTCCAAATATTAAGGATCTGTATTTACAAAACAATGTATTTTACACAAAACCATATTAAAGATACATATTAAATGCAATTTTAAGTTCAGTGTATCATTCATAAGAATAAAGAAAGGCTTTATTGCCAGTAAATATTTTACAATGTAACGAGAAAAATTCAAAAAAAATCTTTCACAGAATATTACAAACTAGGGGAAACCCCTGCGTACTCCTTACGCCAACCCCGTTGGAACGTTCTATACACATAATCATTTTATGTTTTCTTTATAATAAAGATGTAGGATTAATAATAGCTATATAGGTACCAAAAATACAATTTTTAGACATATTTAAAAACTCGTCTATATTGATCAATTTGATCTCATCACATATATAATAATTCAATGAAAGGCCATCCCCTTAAGGCTTTTAACCCCAGACCAAAAAATAGAAATTACAAAACTTGTACTAGTCATGAAGATCGATTTAAAATTTTTGTTTATGATAGGGATGGGTCGATACCAAATTTTTCGATTCTCGATACCAATACCTATCAACAAAAAACAACCACTAATTCAACTAATTATTTGTAATAAATACAATCTCAACATATGGCCGTGAAAAAATTTGATGCCCGAATACAATTTGAGCTACCATTCTTGAAATATTATTTAAAGTACAATGACAAATAATATCCGCAAAATAATATGGACATATATCAAACTAAGAAAGTTTGACATGTTTTCCTACTGATATTTGTTGTTAAATGCTGAATTGGGTTTAAAAACAGAAAATGTGGTTGCAAATACCAGAGATTACATTCATAATACGGAGAATTGGCAAGTCCGACAATGATATAAACTGAGTATCTCTTGGTATCTCTCGTTATCTAGGGAGAATCGACTCATCCCTAGTTTATGATATCTTTCTGCAGCCTTCATTTTTGTTCTGCGACAATGTCGCACCGTCGCTTGATATTCTGCTTTGTAGAACCAATGTTACCTAATTTGTAATTGTAGGCGACCTCTGCTCCAATTATCAAAACCCTACTGTACATTAAAAGAAAAGTATAGTGTTTTTCTTTTAATTAAACGTCATGAATAATGTTGCCAATAATAGTAATACTAAGTAGTTGTTTGTCCTTTCACTCAAGGTAACAAAAATACGATTTCCTGTTGGTACATCTTTAAAACGTCACTCAAACATAGCGTCAACATTTCAACCAAGTTTAACTGTATCTACTCACCGTTGATTTTTAAAATGGTTTTCTTAGTATAAAAATGTTATTATAATTGTATGGGATATTTTTTAAACGCAGTGTTTACTTAGTAGCCTATTATTTATAAGGAACAAAATGTGTGCTGCTACTTTGAAGAAATACAAATTAAAAGTGAAACCATAGCAACAATATTAATCAGCTAACAATTGATTTAATTCTTTAAATATTTTCTCACTCAAAGCATAGAAAATACAGAGGCCCCTACTTACTAGACTTATTTGTACAGTAATAACATTCATGAACATATCCTTTTTTTTACTTGTCTCAAATGTTTTATTTCTGTTTTCATTGACGCAATTTAATTAAACATAGGAAATATTGTGATCAGCACCTACAGCTGATCAAAGCACCCTTTTCACTTATTATGTTATTGACAAAACTCTTTTCATGAGTCTTTCTAGTATACAGTATATTAAAATGTCAACTGATTTTTTTTACTTTCATCCATTGTTTCGACTTTTTATCAAATATAAACAAGTAATGACATGAAATTACATTAAAATGATATTTTTACAAAAATATGTTAATACGTTCCTAATTTTTGAATAGGCTTGGCTAGATTAAGTTGAGCCTTAATAAAATAAATTAAAGAGTTTGTTATTTTACTACATCAATTTGTGTCTATTCATTTTTATATTTGTTACTGCATTATTAGTGTCTGCTAAAAATTTATTTTATTTAAATAATTTTCTCTGGGATACTGGGATAGCCAAATAATATAACCATCCTCAGACCTATTCTAATTGTTTTATTGTTTTTTTTTTTTTTTTAACATTGAATAATCGGCCTTCATTCCTAAAGGTTCCTTCATTTATATTAATTAATTTAAGGCTTCTGCTAAATGTTATAAAGACGTGATTTGATAAAGTTAATAGATAACGTCTGTTATCTAAAAAAATGTCTCATCCTTATATCCTAGTGTTTGATGTTTAATAGTGAAACAGAATAGATGTAGCAAATATATTGTAGTTTTTACATTTAAATATAAATAAGTACAGTGCTACTTTTTAATAAACATTTTTATGACTAAGAGCTAGAAAAAGGGGGGAAATAGGTTTCCTAAAAAAATAACAAAATTTCATACTACTATACATTTTTTTTTTTAAACATGAGACACACTATTACAAATTTTCATATATAGGTGCTTTTATAAATCTTTATAAATAAGTGCTAAATAATATTTAGTAAGGCCTATCTAAAAAAAAATATCCGCCATCTTGAATGTAACTTTGTTTTTTTTAAATGGGAATGTGGTCATATGTGATTCATCATTTCGATGTTGAATTTCTTGAGAAAACCAAATTTGCTCATCGCAGAATTTTTGTCCATTACATTATAGCATACTATATGTTTATTATCATTGAGATGTGGGCGCTAAAATATTGTTCGCTTACACTTAAAAAATGTCTAGAACCGGCCCTGATTTTGCTATACTATTTTGTTTTAATATTAATTATTATTCTATTTGGATTCAGAATTAAATAAGCTTCAAACGATATGCCACATAACTAAATTTGGAGTATTTGGTTGAACTACTCGAAATCAATTTTGAAAAAATCAAAATGGCTGTAACTCAAAAATTTTAAATGGCTAAGTTTGATTAAATCAATAATCCGTGAGCTGAAATGGAATCATAAGTAAATATGCTCAGCTTTCAGGTAAACTTAGAATAGAAAAAGTAAATGCTATGAAGGTACTTTAACGTCACAGAGAAATATACTTACTAAACGTAATGATGAAAATGAGTCTGTAGTACGAGCAAGCTACAAAATTGCTCACATTTTTGCTAAGGAAGGTAAACCTTTTAGTGATGGTGACATAGTCAAAAGTTGCATTTTGAAAACTGTTGAAGAGCTTTGTCCTGACAAACTTTCTTTGGTAGGCTCTAGTAGTCTGTCTCGTAACACCATGACTCGCCGAACCGAAGATCTTGGCAAAGACTTCAATTAATGTTAGCTTGCAAAAATTTTGAATGTTTTTCCATTGCTTTGGATGAATCGACGGATACCTCTGATGCAGCTCAGGTTCTATTGTTTATAAGAGGTGTAAATAGTGAATTTCAAATTACCAAAGAACTGGCTGGAGTTCACTCAAAAACTAGAAACTACTGTAACTGGTGTGGATATATTTTCTCAAGTTGAGGAAACCATTTTAGGTCTCGGACTTGACTTTGCGAAATTGAAAGGAGTGACTACAGATGGAGGTAAAAACACGAGTGGTACTAAAACAGGTGTAGTTGGAAATGTGTGCAAAGCAGTGGAAGGCGCTGGTAGAGAGAGACCAATCATACTGCATTGCGTCATACACTAAGACCTCGATAACCCGGTTGTGTTTGTCCATTTTTCTCCTCCGTTTTCGTTATCTCGAAGGAATTTTATTTTTCTCGATCTTTTTTCAAGACTATGCAGTATAACGGACAGACTGCGGGATGACAAAACGGACAGTTTGAACAACCTATCCCTTCCCTTCCGTAGAAGAAAACGGAATCGTAACGCAACGGAAGGAAAAGAACGGATGGTGTAAACCTACACTAAGAAGTAAAGTAAGTGATTTTTTTCTGACAAAGAGCACTGAATCGACTTGAGGATGCAATGTTCCGCCATCGCCTCAGGAACATAACATCATTTGGTGTTGGTAAAGCGTGTCGACGTGTTCAAATTGAGTGGTCCCAACGCCCTGCCGTAGTGAATTGTGTAGTCTGCGACAACTCAAGTTGCATTGAATATTTCACCCACTAAAAATCATCCAATCACAATAAATCAGAAACCATTGGAAAGGAAATGATCTAAACTTTAACTTTTGTATTTACAAGTTTTTTTCTAAAACGTATGTTTACAAACGTAATCATCGTTGCAGTTTTTGAGTTTTCTAAAAGCCAATGTCGCGCAAATTTTAATGAGCCGAAACTACCTTTAATTCCCGTTTCTATGTCTCTCCCTAAAGCCCGCCCAGTATTTTTTCTGAGTTATATCTGTATTCTGAAGGATTCATCAAACGTTTACCTATCTGAAACTGCCATCCAATCAAAAATCGGGCAAATAGTTCTAAAGTTGTGGGGCGTTTTGTAGACCCTTGCAATTGGTCAGATTTTTACCAATAAAACAGCAAATTTTGCGTCCGAGATATCTCTTATAATTCGAATTATTTCAATAGACTTTTTTATATCTATTTGTAGACGAAAGTTCAATCTTTCGTTTGGTGTAAAGATGGTTAGGTGTTATACTAACCATACTACCGCTTGAGATTGCAAAACAAGGCTGTTTCCATTGTTTTCAACGGTCATATTTTGAATTTCCTTTGTCCGCACGAGGTTTCATTTGTTTCATTTCACTTTTGTAATTCAATTGATTTTAAGTAAATCACTTTTATGATAAGGTAATATACAATTATACAGTTCAATTCTTTGATTTATTCTCTACACTTGTTATAATATTTCATTTTTGGGCAAAGCATATATTAGTAAATTGCGTTTCAAACTAAGCCTAGTTTTGTTAGCAATCGTGTATTTGGAACATAAAAACTGGTGTTTTCAAAATAAGAAATTTGAAATAGATTAATGTTTTTATACAGTTCTATTTAGAACTAAATTACGAAACCTTTTTATGCTTACGAAAAAATTACAAAAAATGATTACTATTTGTTATGTAGGCCTAAAGTTGAACTTTTTCCTTTCGTTAATGAACATTTTTTTAACTTCTTTTTTTTTGCTTCTTGAGCTAATAAGTTTTACAATTTTACATCAATAAATTTTTTAATTACATGTATGGATTTTTTTAACCTTTCTCTACAAAAAAGGTACAGAACACTTTTGGATTGGTGTACAATTACTATATTTGGCGAATTTTTGAAAATATGCTTGCACACGCACCGAAATGACTTGGCATTGCAAAACATTAACAGTGACAGTTGTAGGGTTAAGAATACATATGTCAATATGTTGATATTATTCCTGAAATCCGCCTATTCCAAAATTCCGCTAAACCGAACAGTGTTCGGTCCCAATTAGTTCGGAATAGCGGGACTCTATGTGGGCCTACTGTATGTACTCATTCAGAAATCAACAATTACACAGATCACTAAAAGTGACAAGATTTTCTTTGATGTTTTGCTTTGCTTAAATTCTACCTATTTCCTTCTCTGATCAAATTTATTCTATACTAGCTGACCCGTGCGAAGCATTCGCATTCTAACTTACTTAAATCCCACTTAATTAAAGTACACACCGTATATTTAGTATCGTATAGTGCGTATACTATACGATACTAAATATACAATTAATTAAAAATAGCAATGTAGTGGCGTAACGGCAGCTCTCCAGCTGGGTATTATTATCATCAGTGTTGCCAACGCCAGGAAAATATTCCTACAACTTACTTGATCTTACATTACTGTTACTTTCGGATTATTTATTTCTTTTTTTTTTGTATTTTTTCGTATAGTTTTTTTTTTTATTTTTCCGGTGTAGTGGTTAAGGAAAGCTTTAAAATGATGCCTCATTCATGTTATTTGATGATGTATTAAGGAAGTTATGGCGTACCGACAAAAAAATGGCCTTGAGAAATAATATATGTAATTTGTTACAGAATTCTATATATTTATTCTATATTGTTATTCAAATCTATTATATTTGTTGCAGTTGTTCATAAGAAGAAACTATACTCGTGAAAGCTTTTCTCAATCATCAATGACATTCTGTTCACATAATATAAACTTTTCTATGTAGCGGGGTCGGCTAAACGTGCGATTGTTACATTCACCTTCAACTTTAGCGAGTGAAAATAATTATTAAATTTATGTGTTCCTTTTATAGTTTGTATTATTATTAAACACCATTCATCTTAGTACAAAACTGAACTGTATATGAATTTAAAATTCACAATTTTAATAGAATTAGTTCAAACACGATTTGCATAATGTTGTATTGGCACCATTTTGTACCAAGTGCTTAATTTTAACCAAATATGTATGTGTTTTGTACGTAAATCATTATTTATTTTTCGTTATTGCTACATGTGTATTAAATCATCTGCCTATATTTTTTGTGATGCTATTGTTATATGTTTTATTTTGTATTTAATTTATTATAAATACATTTTGTAGGTTTATACAAAAAAAAAAAATTGTATTATGTGTGAAAAATAGGATCATTTATACATTTACTTAAATTTATTATAAATAATAAAGTTGAGTCATTTGTAGTTTAAATTTTTATAATTAATTGTGATACACATCATTTCTTTAGGAAAAATTATAGTATTTTATAATATTGGGACTGTATAGTATATAAATTTAATTTTGTCTGTCTTAACTTGAGTTTTATTTGTGTTGAAAACAAAAATTATAATTTAATCCATCCTATGCTGAGTAAAATTGTCTAAAGTTTATTTTATTAAAAACAAATTTCTTTATACCTGAAAATGTTTTTTTTATTAATATATACTGTTTACACTGTTCGGTTTAGCGGGAATTCGCAATAGGCGGATTCCATTAATAATATCAATGTATTGATTTGTTAAGGCGTAAATTAAGTGCGGGGACATCAGCTAGTGTCAGTTCTATGCAGCAACGTTGATCGGATTGGAGGAAAGCAAGGAGGAGGTAAACACTCAACCCGAACTCATATCATATGTAGACGCGGCAAATGCTCTTGACCTCGCCTTAGTGTAGGTTTACACCATCCGTTTTCCCCTTCTGTTGCCTTAGGATTCAGTTTTCTTCTAAAAACGGAAAGTAAGGCATAGGTTGTTCGAACTGTCCGTTTTGTCATCCCGCAGCCAGTCCATTAGTACCGCGTCGTCTTGAAAAAAGATCGTGAAAAAAATAAAATTCCTTCGAGATAGCGAAAACGGAGAAGAAAAACGGATGGACGCAACTGGCAGGTGGCAACAACACTACTAGTGCCTAGCTGTTGTATCTAATCCTTCCTGCCTTCTGACGGACCCGGTATCCGTTTCACCGGACGCTTGTTGCCGTAGCTTCCTTCACACAAAACGGATGGAAACCGTGAAGGAAACAAAACCAGCTTTCATTCCAATTTGGTTTCAGCCGTTTTAATTAAGCTTAGGCTCTGTGTATGTCTATATTTAACTGTTTTGTATAACAATATTTATTTGTATATACTAACGTGTTCGCACTCTCATATCCGATTTGGTCCAAATTTGGTACACACATTGGTTTTTTAGCCGCTCAGACAAGTTCGTCAGCCAAAAAATCCAACAAGCAGAACGACATTTTTTGAACGGAAGTAAAACATTTTTGAGATTTTTTGTACTAGAATAGAACTTTTTGGGGTTTCTCTAAAAAAACAATAAGGAGATTATTCTGTACATTTTGTTTTTTACACGAACGTATAGCGTATTAAACATATTGTATGTTGGCTTCCTGGATTGTGTATTAGATTAATATTACAATAGGTTAATTACCTTGTATCATTCCGTCGACAATCCAAAATGTGTCCTGGACTATTAATAAACTAGACTAGGGTAACGATTCGTGGCGCCATACCATGATTATGTGTTTTTATTGTGTCAGTGTCTTTGTGATAATAATTTTTATTTATTTATTTATGACTTACAGTCCAATAACATTGTAATTAAATGTATAAATGTGCCAATAATATATAGAAGACGACGCCAGTACAGGCGGAATTAAATCAAATAAGGATCTGAAGATGACGGTATAACCGTTGAAACCGGTCATCCTAACCAGGACACATTTTGGATTGTCGACGGAATGATACAAGGTAATTAATCTATTGTAATATTAATATAGTATAGCGTATGGTTACCCAAAATCAATCAAAACGTAAAATACCGTAAAAGCACCTGGTACTTTATCCATGTGAGGGATTTTACTGTGGGGGCAGCATCGGAAACTCGCAAAGTGGTTTATAATCGGAGGCCATAAGGCTGAGATGCAAACTCGCAAAGCAAGTTTTTCCAAAGCAGCGCATGGGGCGGGTTGGAGGCTGAGGTGCAAAACAATTCCACTAATATATTTCCTTACAAGCAGGCAGATATGCAGCTGTATTCATTAGCAGACCAATTTCCCAAATAGTTGGTTGAAACCGTAAAACATAGAAACTTAATTTTGGAAATTCGCTCAACTCGCATCAGCGGTTCAACTGTGAGATCAAATTATTTCTGGTTACTAAACTTTGTTCTACCAAATTCATTGTCAAATATTTGTTGAATTCTGATTACTGGAATACATGTGGGTTAGCATGAAACAAAAGAGCTCAGTTTTTTTTATTTTTAAAGTATAGAACCAGAAAAAAGGAAGTTATTAATTTATTTCATACAAAAAAAGTAACTTTTTGATATATGATATCAAATTTAAAAACTGAAACAGTTGTTTTTATTTTACAGTAAAGAATATTCATCTCGTTCTTTGAACTGCTAGGGAGATAGCTTTTACAGCTGCCAATGCTTCTATTCCCGTGGGTCTAATGTAGCTTTGTGGTAGCATAAATCCGTAACGTCCTGTATCTTTTAGTTCTATCACATATGGATATTTTATCCGTGCTATACCTTTTATCCAATCAGAAGAGCTACCTGCAATATATAAAAAGTAACAATGTTTAGTAGAATGAAAGGATACAGAGCAAATTTAGGTGTCATAAAAATTATTCATTTTAACCCAATATTATAAGAAAACATTATTATCCTAGAGATGGTGGTAATGCCACCATAAATATTCTTTTAAAATCACATACATGTATTGTTTTACTGAAGAAAATATTTGCTCTACAAAACTTCTCCACAAATTCCAGCATTATATTCATTGACTCGTAAATACAATTGTTCAAATATACGTACTTCAATGTCATACTCACCATAAGCAGGATAAAGGGTGTTCGCAATAGAGCCTACTCCATATGTAGAACCTGTGGCGGCAGCAATAGCTGCAGCAGCTTCTCTACCAACTCTTTCTAAATCTGCGTAATCAGTCGTTACACTTCGATCAGAACTCCAAGGGTATAAAATATATTGGCCATAACTATGAAAACTCACGTAAGCCTGGAAAACAAATGCCGGAAAAATAAGCAAAACACGACATAACCAAAGAAAAAATTAAGAAATAGCTGTGAGAAAAAAAATTAAAGGTAACTTATTTGCTGAATTTAACCAGCTCAGAAAGGCAATCAATAATAAAAATATACCTTTGAAGTATTTATAATCGACAAAACAATGCCTTGAATTTCTTCATAGACTCACGCAAGATCTTAGAATAAGCTTTAGGCATGTTAGCCCATAAATAAATCACCTATTTCTTTAGATTTTACTTGTATGCCACAGGTAGTTCATTATCATCTGTACATCACTTTCAGTGGCGTACCTACTCCACTTAGGACCCGGGGCGGATTATTTTTGAGGCCCACCTCCAACAAAAGCTATCAAAAGGCCATTTTTTTCTGGGGTTATCTGAAAGATCAAGTGTACAGAATAAAACCACAAGACTTGGAAGAACCGAGACTCAGTATTGCTGAGAAAGCTGGGCATATTCCAGTTGATGCAATAAACAGTGCAATATCTGCGTTTTATCATCGGTTGGGACACTGTCAAGAAGTTGAGGGCAAACAAATTTGAACATCTGCTACAACATTTATGGTAAGGTTAGGTTACTAGGTTAGGTACTTCATTCCAACCCCCAGCAGGCCGTTACCCCCGAGTATGGCTGTGCAGTTCATAAAAAAATTGTTTTCTACAATTGAAAGGTGGAAATAAAATTTAATTTCATCTTACCTCCATTTATTATTAGCGAATTTTCATAGGGAAAATGAGCTATTGCAGTGGCCCTTATGGTAAGACCTTAGGTCTGGAGTAGCAAATGAGCACCGATCATGGTCCCCAGAACACGTTTTGGGTTGTCATTAAAAATCATATGTGTGTTCGCACTCTAGCAGCTGCATTTTAAGTCCGATTTGGAACACATGTTGGTTGTCTATGTCGCTCGGACGAGTTCGTTAGCCAAAAAAATCCAGCAACCGGAAGTAACTATTTTTTGAGATTTTTAGTACGAGAATGAAATTTTTTTCTAAAAATATAAATGTAGGATGTTATTCTGCACATTTTGTTTTTTTACGCGACCTTATAGCTCGCTTTTTTCCCCCAAAATCGATCAAAACGTAAAATACCATAAAAATACCCAGTTCGAAGCCAAGTGGTGCAAACTCGCGAGGCCACTACACACAGACAGCTGTTCAAAGCCTTCGTGAGTAGACCTATTTCCCAAATTGTTGGTTGAAACCCTAAAACGTAGGCATATAAACTTAATTTTGGAAATTCGCTCAACTCACGTCAGCGGTCCAGCTGCGAGGTCGAATTATTATTATTATTGGAGATGTATTACCGCCTCCAGACTTTTCAGCACCCTGTATATGACATACATTTAAATCCATAACCCTATTTTGAGACTCAGAATGCACAATAACTAAATTTCTATTGCAAAATTCACTGAACGTAAACCAACCTTCATTATATTCGCATGTGAAAGAATAAATTTGGCAGCTGCTCTGGTTTCTAGTTCAGAGAATGCTGATGATCCTGGATAAACGTCGGAACAATAACCTCCACTTCTCCAATGGTAGTCCCAATTACGATTTAAATCTGTACCGATACAACCGGGTGATCTACTGCGATTTTTCCGCCATAATCTGTCCACAGTCTGGGAATATTCGTATCCGTCTGGATTGAAGATCGGCAGAACATAGTAGTCTATCCCATTGGTATAAGAAAGATGCGCATTCCTGTTCTCTACTAGCTCACTAATTATATAAGTGACTGAAGCAATGGATACCCACTCTCTTGCATGAATACCTAATGTAAAATTATCATTTTTATTTTTTAGTTAAATTTACACTTTATTTTGATTACAAAAATAATTCAGTAGTAGACAAAACACTAAGGAAAGTAGGTAAATAAAAATAACATCATCTAATTATAACTATTATGTAATAAAATGAGATCTATAAGAAAATGATTTCTCTTATAATAAATTTTGAATTAATTATGAAAGCAAAGTTGAATGCTACGAGGTGTGTTAAAAACAAATTTTATTTATTTGTGTACATCAATGGCATCCCTTCAAAATAGTCTTCATTAGATGTATACAATTATGCCAGTGCTTTTTTCATTCCCGAAGCACTTCTGGAACTCGATCTTTGTGATAGCGTTTAGATCTCTCAGCGATGAGCATTTAACGACGGAAATGAAGGTTCTCTTTATTTTTGGGATCAGAAAAAGTCACACGGAGCCATATCTGGCGAATATGGAAGCTTGGGCCACATGAAGTTTGAGCAGTGTGGTGCGAAAGCCATTCATTGTTTTGCTACAAATCCGGGCATTTTTTTTTCGAATTGCTTCACGCAAATGGCGTTGAACTTTTAGATAGAACTTCCTTATCGATCGTGTGAACTTGTGGGAAGAACTCATGGTACCCTATGCCGTTAAAACCGAAGAATACAGTGAACATAACCATCACATTCTACTGCACTTGTTCTTGACCGCATTTTTCGGTCTTTATTGAAACCATTGTGGACCTATGGATTACAGTTGTGGGGTTGTACAGAGAAGACAAATGTAAACATTATACAAACATTTCAGAATAAGGTTCTGCGGGGTATTGTTAACGCACCATGGTTCATCCGCAATTATAGTCTTCATCGTGATCTCAAGGTACACACCGTCGCAGAAGAAATCAAAAGGTATGCAGAGAAGCACAATCACAGGCTTCAACAACATGAAAATTCTGAAATGAATTGTTTACCCAACTGCTCTGGGGAAATACGCCGGCTGAAGAGAACGAAGCCTTTTGAACTTTGATAAGTGCAAGCAATTAATTACACATGAACACTTATGTGTATACTTATGAGGAGTGCATCAGTGCATAAATTTCATGGCATGAGCCCAATTGATATGCCACATCAGATTAATAAGTGCTTCGACAATAATTAATGTCTGAGAATAATCCTGCAGCATCTCTAGAAAGCCATTGTGAAAAACACAAATAGGCTATTAGACAATAGGTCTATACAAATTATAATTAAATTAACTATAGTTGCTATGGTGATCGAAATATTAATAATTAAATCTTGCCTTTTCTATTTAATAATGTTTTTGAAGTGAAAATTCTTTAGGCGCTGTAGAGAAAATTGACCTGGAACAGACAAAAAGTTAAATGCTTCCCCTTCTTCGACTTCAACTAGCAGTTGTAAGGAAAGAGTAGGAGAATTGTTTCTACTCTCTGTCAAATGCATCATACACACTCTACATGCATGCATGCAGTGCCATGTGTATACATAGCATTTACTGTAGCATGACTTAGCCTGATCGAGATGAGAAAAGGTTTCCCTTCTCCAACTCCAATTACATGAAAGAAGAAAGAGAGTAGAATCATTCTATACGCATACGCCATCGATACGCATAGACAGTTTACGCTCATGTGCCTCGTCTACTGTGTTAATAAGTAGCATAGGGAACCAATAGATGCTTATTATTATTATGATCATCAGCTATCATCTACCCATAATTTCGTTCATGTGATTTTAATGGTAAATGATGAATAAAAAAATATTTAATTTAATTAAGAAAGTTTTCCTTCAATTAAATTCCACATAACAATTTCCTAATCCTGAAATAATAAAATCATTAACAAATACATGAAATCAAGTGTTTCCAACCTAAGAAGTTTCACTTTGAACGTGCAACAGTGTCACACACTTTTTTTGGGTTGAATTTCACCCCATTTTGTTTGCTTATGCTTCACTAAGTGTAATAGTTAAAGACATGGACCGATTGTACCTAATCACCATACATACCTCCATCGATCCACACAGATTTTGGATTTGCTGAACCAGATGAAATTTTAATAACTTTTAGTGGACGACCCTCAACAGAGAATCCTATAGTCTGGAGCTGAACAAACTGAGGATATGTTTGTGCCAAATAATCTAAATAATTATGAATATCATCCATCCTATGGTATTGTTCGAATGAAAAGAAATTACCTGAAAATTTAAATAGTTCCTTTTAAATTTTATCTCATTATAATATTTTTTTTATATACATGTCTCATTTTTCTATTATTATCTGAGAAGAAAGGTGGGACCAATTTTTCTCTGTTTAGTAAGAAAATAAAACGACACTTTATTCACAACAGTTTATCCTGACATTGGTTTTCAATTATTTCAACAATTATCTCAGAACAAAATTATGTATTACGTACTTTATTACAAAGAAGATTTTTATTATTAATTATAATAACTTGATTTGATGTGCGAATATCTCGCAAGTTAGGAGTACTTACCTGATTTAATAAATTGATTTAGTTCAGTTAGTTTATTTATTTACATTGGTTTATAAATAATGTAACAAAAGTTAATTTAAAAGTTACCGTAATAAATATTTAATAACAGTTTATAACACTTGCATATGGAATGTAAACAATCAAACTAATAGCTGTCATGTTAGTTAAACAGATTGTTAATAGATGTTAAACAGATTCATTGGGAACCATATGAAGTATAATATAAAAGATTTTTTCATAAATTTTTGTAAAGAAAAAATGAACATATAACCTTCAAAATGATGCTTAAATAATGCATTTTTATGAAGAAGCAAGGGAAATATCGCTTAGCGACAAAAAATCACCTTTGACAAATATTATATAAGGATTTTTCATCTATACTTATAAAAGCCAAATACCATTGACTCATCACAGTTTCTCCAAAACCACGAGGCCTACAAACATGAAATTTGGCACTAATACTCTTTATAGACTCTAGACACGCACTAAGAAAGGGTTTCCAAAAATTTGAAATTTTAGGGGGGTTTTGGTTGGTCAAAGTTACTAAATCACAATTTATCAAACAAAAAATTTGAAATTTTAGGGGAGGTTTGGGGGGGGTCAAAGTTACTAAAAAAAAACATCAAACGGATTGGAATGAAATTTGGTATGTAGCTTCCTCTAGGGCCCTAGGTACTCGCTAAGAAAGGGTTTTAAAAACTTCAAATTTTTAGGGGAGATTTGGGGGGTCAAAGTTACTAAAAATCCCCATAAAAAATACATAGTGTAATATATTTATTGATATAATATATTTTTTGTTAATATACATTTAATTTTGATTTGTCTATCTGTGCAAAGCCGGGTCGGGCCAGCTAGTATCTTATAAACCAAAAAGAAATAAGCTATTTAGAAATATGTAAAAGAAAAGTTTTTGAGGTTAAAGCGTTTCATGTGGCACTTACAATTATTGACACACTATGTACTAATCACACTTAATGATCCTTTAACAAGATTGAGGACCTAATCCTAAATAACTGTTATTTATAAAACACTCCTTTATAAAATTCACAGAGAGATCCAAATGTACCAAAGTAAGCAAGTAAAATTTATTTAGATTTCCTTATTCAGTACCCACTAATAAGACATTAAAGTAGGTACTTAAAAATGTGAATGTTTGATGTCCACAACCTGTGATTTGAAACAAAGTAGTACCCATTTTCATTAATGAGAACAAATTTTTTTTGCTATGTTTTACTTCACTCTATAAACCACCTACACTGCATGAGTTCTTATCTCTGATATAATAACTCTTTAAACGTTATTTTACTTGTACAAATTTTCATTGTAAGTGTAGAGGCCTCTTTCAGCAAAACAGGTTATTTCATTTGTCCAAATAAAGACAGCCCATGGTTGTTCGTTTTTGTATTTTAAAAAAATGTGTTTTTATTAAATTTCTTTTAGTTTAAACTTGATAAGCTTAGTTATAAATGATAGGCCTAACCGCTGCCAAAATTATAGAGTTAAACTCAAATTTACAGTCGGTATTATTTTAAAATATGTTAGGCCAATATTATTAAAACATTTAGAAAAGAAAAATTCTTTAATAATATGAATCTATATATAAAATCCAAATACCACTCACTGACTCATCACGAAATCTCAAAAACCATGCACCGAACGGATTGGAATGAAATTTGGTATGTAGCTTCCTCTAGGGCCCTGGGTGCTCGCTAAGAAAGTTTTTAAAAAAATTTGAAATTTAGGGGGGTCAAAGTTACTTAAAAAAACCACCGATCGAATTGAAATGAAATTTGGTGTGCAGCTTCCTCTAGGGCCCTAGGTGCTAGCAAAGAAAGGTTTTCAAAAAATTCTAAATTTTAGGGGGTCAAAGTTACTAAAAATCCCCATAAGAAATACATAGTACATAATATATTTATTGATATATATTTTTGGGTAATATACATTTAACTTTGATATGTCTATCCGTGCAAAGCCGGATCGGGCCAGGTAGTATAGTATATTTGTACTCATATATAAAGCTTCTAGGAAGACTATTTTATACCAACTAGTGGAGACCCCTGCGTGCTCCGCACGCCAACCCCCAATGGAACCTTCTAAAAACAAATGTTATGTTTTATTTATAATAAAGTTATATGATTAATAATAATAACCTCAAAATTAAGATAATAAATAATGATAAATGTTCAAATCAAATTATTTCTTATATTTCATAACAGCAGTTATAATAATGGTTAAAAGAACCAGCAAGGCTCAGGTCTACACTTTAAAACTTTAACCTAAAATCTAGAAATACAAAAATATTTGCTTCAAATTTTGAAATCAGCTGTTAATGGAAATATTGGAACAAACAGCTATATTATCTGTTCTTTTATTCAATTTATTGCTGTGGTAATAAATGTAAATACATGTGTTGGTTTATCATTCTAGGCCTAACCTAAGAATTTTTTCCGACTAAATTTACAAATATTGAAATAAAAAAGGTTTTTATCGAAATGAATTATAGCCTATGTTACTCAGGTAAAGTCTAGCTTTTTATCAATAAAACTATTTTTTCAATCGGTTCAGTAGTGCCAGAGAATTACCCCCTACATACAAACAAACAAACAAACTTTACCTCTTTATGATATTAGTAGTATAAATGTATGAAGAGTTAATAGAACAGCCATACAACCTTCCAAAAATCACACTTATAAGGTTTCTCTATGTGTGTGTCAACGTGTATCTTTTATAGGTTAATAAGTAGCAGATTTTATTTAAAAATATAATTTACTTTAACTGACATATTATTTTACAGAACAGCTGTTTTATGTTTTTAAATTCTCATGTATTTCTTATGGGGATTTTTCGTTTTTCGGGGATCTCAAAAACCCCTTAGTTTTTAATTTTAAAAAAAACTTACATTTTTGCCTCGTTCCTTGAATCGATACCTTTAATTTGACACCTCTCCCATCATCCTCCGATTTACCAAATTCCCACAATTTTGAATCTAAAATTTTGCTTACAGAATATATATAAGGATATGTTTGTAAAGTTCAAGTTGTTTGTTACACATTGGTTGTATGTTACACATAAAAATACAAATCAGTATTTACTGAGATGCACTGAATAATTAGAACAGACTAAAACCAAGCATAATATGATTCATCTTTGGACATGTGTATACCTACTTAACGCAAACTATTACTATGAAAATAAAGCCTTACCACTTCTTCCGTTCAAGGACTCCTCTTCCTCAATTGAAGAATTTTCATTGTCTATAACTTCTTGAAAATTTTCTGTTAAAACTTTGAACTCCAACCGATCCTTAAGCAACTCATCTTTGACTACCCTGAGTTTGTTTTTTCTTACAAACACCTCTCCACTGGTGACATTAAAACTCCAAAGTTCCAATTCTGAAAGAAACAATTTACCAAACTGAAACAATTTTATATAAATTATATTGTTCATTAAGTTACATAACTTTTACAAATTTGCTATTTATTATAAACTATGACAATTATCGATCAGTAGCAGTGTCATTGTTTTTAATTAATAAATAAAACCATTTGACCAAACCAGTGGCGGCTAAAACGGGTGGGCCGGACCCACCCAAATTTTTTGAAATAAATGTTTTATGTAGAGATTATTGTACAAGCCTGACGAAGCTGACAGTGTTCGGCGAAACATCGCTCTAGCTATATTCTACAATTACGGACTGAAGACAGCTAATACAAGGTAATTATAACGAATAAATGTTTGACAATTTCATGGACACAGAGGTTTTTAGCAATGTTGCCAGGTGGTATGGAAGAAATGATGGGGCAATCTTTTTTATTAAAGGTCAGTGTGAACTTGCTCAGATAATATTCTTGTAATGCAAAGATTCTTTTAATGTTTATAATGAGATTGCTAGCATTGACCATCATTCAAAGAACTAAAAACACTTCTAGCAACATTGCTAGCATTTACCATCATTCAAATAACTAAAGTAACACTGCTAGCATTGACCGTCATTCAAAGAACTAAAGACCCTTCTAACAACATTGCTAGCATTGACCATCATTCAAGAAACTAAAGACCCTTCTAGCAACATTGCTAGTATTGACCATGATTCAAAGAGGTAAAGACCCTTCTAGCAACATTGCTAGCATATACCACCAGTCAAAGAACTAAAGGCCCTTCTAGCATCATTGCTAGCAGTTTCAGTCAGCACAGCTACAGCTGAACGAAGTTTCTCCACGATGGGAAGAAAATTAAGCCTTATTTCAGAACCACCTTGTCAAGTCGCAGGCTTAGCAAGTTATTTCCATAGACAGAAAAGTAAGCCAGATGTTTCTTGAAAATCCTGAAGAAGTTATTGGTGAGTTTGCAACCAAAATCAGAAGACGACTACAGAGTGTACTTTAAATTGATTTACTTCCATGATGTTATGATTCTTTGTTGCCTTTTTTTCTTCTTTTTTTTTGCAACAATTTATTATGTTGTAAGAATTTATTTGAAAATGCGGCAAACAAGAATGAATTAAATCAACTCATAGTTTTATTTCAATTAGAGCCTACCTATTAGCAATCGGAATCTTATTGTAAATATGCATTTGTAAAAATTGCAGTGTGTAATTAAACAAATTAGAGAGCACTGTGGCGACAAAATCACACTTATTTGAATAAAAACCCCGAACCACAAAACAAGGATCAAAAACAATAACTAAACAACTAAATTGTACGTTATGTTTATAACGCTACCCTTATGTACATTTCGATGACATGGTCATCATCCTCAGATTGTTTTAACACTACTCTTGTAGTGTTGATCCTTGTTTTGTGGTTCTGGGTTTTTATTCAAATCAAAATGTGTGTAATATATATGAACCCCCCAAATGTTTTCTGTAAAACCGCCCCTGGAACAAAACCAAACTTATGGTTTATTTATTATTTCATTTATATCTTACTTATTGTATTGCATAATGTTTGCTCTTCCAAGATGTATCTCTCAGAACTTTGGCAACTAGATAAATTGACTTAGGATACTGCATTTCTTTTAAATATTTGCTTCAATAAATCTTACAGGCTTTTGGTTAGCAGTAATTTTGTTTATACTGTAACCAAAAATTATTTGCATAACCATCTGTAATGTACATTTTTAGTACATATAAGTTACACACAGGAGTAGATCCAGGGGGGACGACCGATCAGGCAATAGAAAAATTTAATAACTGACTTAAAGATTACAGTAATTACAGATGAATTTATATTTCATAATGAAGATTTCCCACAAGGGCCTGTGTCACATACAAATATTAAATAATAGAATTATAATAATAGAACTAAAATTATGTTTGTCAAATTTAGTTTACAAGATAAAGAAAGCCTAACACTTATTAAAACCTAACAGCTTTAATACAGGACATAACATCAGTTTATAATAGTATTTACTATATAAGGTAAAGTTTATTTTCTTTTTTGACATTAACCCTTTGCGCTCGTCTGGCCAGCACTGCTGGCCACATAGTTGTCTGAGTTTACCTAGCATTGTTTACGATGTCGCCGGGTGCACAGCTCGGGTGACCAGCAGTGCTGACGACATAACTTTCCTGGCTGGGTCGGCAGCCGTGTTGACTGTTCTGTCGCACCAGCTCGGAATTAATTTTAGACCATTCACCACAATTTGTACATAGGATGAAAGAATGACGAACGAAAATTGTATCTCAGGCATATTTTATTTCTACAAAACTATATAGTTTTAATAAATGAACTGATACATATTTTTGCAATTTTTATATTTAAAACAATTTTAATCTATGTTTATTATAAAAACAAAATTGCATGAACTGATGCTACAATGTGCTACATTTTGTGCATAATATACACTTATGCACAAAAACAACCAACTTCAATTTTTCAACAATATATTTACATTAATTACAAAACCACAATCTATTTAACTGATATAATAACTAAACAATAGAATGAGCCAAAAAACCTCATGGCGGCGATGCTCAAACAGAAACAAGTGATCTTTATTTGACGCTCTTTTTACAATCATGTGTTTATTCAGATGTTTATTCCACTTCATAGGTTGCAGCATACGCCAGACATTGTACCTATTACGTGTATATAGCTGCAATTAAAAAAATATATTTTTAATGCTGTTTATTTTCATGGCCAGCACTAGTGGCCTCCCAAGCGTTCGAGTAATTTCATGTTGGCCAGCACTGCTGGCCATCCGAGCTATGAGCGCATACGCAAGTAATTAATTCCAACTTGCGGCGCGAAATTGCCACCCGATCTGTGCGCCCAACTTATAGTAATGGTTACAGAGCGCAAAGGGTTAAAACTTGTTGTAATTTGGTTATTTTCATTTAATATTTAAGAAATAGTTTTCTAGTAGAAATAAATTGTTATTGCTTAAAAATATTTAATAAAAATTTGTTTTTGAAAAAATATCAGTACTAAAATGAAAAATTGTAGGCTGATAGGTACTTGAATTTTGAAAGTAAATTTAAACGGATACCGTACAATAGGCCTAGTGCTATTTTGCCTCAATACCCCACATTGTCCCCTTCCTTCGGAACACATTGTCCCTGGTAGTCCCCCACCCTAACCAAGGTGTAATATTGTATCACCCAGGGCCACTTAAGGTCCAGATCCGCCAGTGGTTTCACAATGATGTAGATATATGATGGAATTTAAGTACAATGTTACTACAAACATTTTAGCTGTAAAACATCAACAATCTGATTAATTAAATCAAACTCACCTCCTTGATCCTGTAGTTGTATGAGCTTGTTTCTTTGTTTATCAGTGACTCCCTCGACTAGTAACAGTTGGGAACCATTATAACTGACCCTCTCCTCAGCTGATACGAGGCACAAACACATCAACAACCAGATCGACAATGTCATTGCAACTCGAATGTGAACATCTCAACAAATCTGCTTTATATATATTATGATTGACTTAGCAACAAAACTGATGCTTCTTATTGCAATCATTTACTTTTTGAGATAGCTGGGTTGAAACATATTAATCAATTTATTAACAAATTAATGGCCCGAACTGCTAATGACTGTTATTTAACAATTCATTGACTTTTGGGAAAAACACATTAATTCAAATATCAAACTCAGATACAAGTCAAATATGTTCACAATCAATTTATTAAAATTTGACTTTATAAAATAGAAGCACAAACAAAATTCCAGTGTGAAACTTTCACATGAAAGGCAATTTTAACCAGTTTTATACAAATTAAGTCAATACAAAAATCTATTTAATTTAAATAATTATATTATGGAGTCAAATGCATAATATTTCCTAACTACTTACTTCATAATGTAGGCTATTCATAACATTCAAATAGTACTGTACTGGTATACAGAAACAAACATATAATTAATTACTTTGTCAACAATTAACTATGTTATGTATATCATAAATACTTATGAACTATAATCAACTACTATAGTTCATATTGCACAATTTGAATCCACATTTGATTTATAATTTTTTCTGGTATTTTCATGCAAATCAATAACAAAAACCTAGGCCTATAATAATCTAACAAATAATGTTATTCAGCAGAATTTATTTGCCTAGTAATAGTGTAACAGTCTTCATTTGTATAGAAAGGTTTTGATTCAAAACGGTTCAACTTGTTTTATTTATTTATAATTAAATTACTGAATAGTACAAACACAAATCATCTTCATTAGAAGATTTTTTAGATACAATTTGATTACTTTTTTTTAAATAATACAGGATGTCCCAATAAAACCTGATACTTTTTAAACAGCTGTTTCTCAGTTGTTAAGACTGTTGATTGTTGAAACAATTTTATTAAGAACACAGCTGATGGCATTTCAGTAAACATGGAGCAGTGGACAGTTCAACATAGTGATTTTGATACCGTAGTATTTTGTTTGTCTCTGTTGTATTTTCTGTTTGCCTTATTAAGGACCTTTTCACCTCAAGGACCCATTTCATGGCGGTAACAAGTGTCAGCTACAAAAAAAGACTGGTAAACTTTTGAAAATTTACAGTACTTGTATTATAAATCTGCATATTTTCTCTTTCAGAGTAATGTGGTTTTTTTTTCTTTAAAGTGTATTATATATATTTTTTTTAAATTTAAGTAAATGTTTTTTTATTTTGAGTTTAAATAATAAAATGTTATTGTAATAAGCTGTGTTATATTTGTTTTATGTATAGGTGTGTAAGTGTGATTGGGCGAAAGTGTTTATATTTAAGAATATGATAGAAGTCAAGGTTCACTTTATGTCTGTTGTTGAATTTTGTTTTTTCTCTCACTGATTTCTAATGTATAAAACAGCTTTAATAGATGTGTTGATATTGTGTGGATGTATTACTTTTGGAGGGAGTTATAAATAAATAATAAGAAAATTTGTAAACTACCGAACATTTAAAGTGAATGTAGCGAAAGACAATTAGGTTACAGTCTACATGAAGATGAAAAACAATTAAAATCAAAATTGTTGGAAATGATAAATGAGGTAAAATTTAGTACAAGATATACCACTAACCCCTTCCATTAGTTGCTTTTGTAACTATGTTTTAATTATTGTAATAAATCATTCTTTCCCATTATAAAAATGTTTTATGTTATATATTTATTTATACTACCTTTAAAAAAATCTGGAAATTGGTTGACCGTGCAGGCCAACCCTAGAACTTCCCGCTTAGTTTGAATTTTAAACGCTTAAAAATGAGTTTATTTGTTAAAATACCAAAAAACGAAAATTTGTGAATTTTTAAACAACGATAACTTTTGAATGCGTCGTTCGATTTTCATTTTAAAAAAAGCATTCTACGCAGTTTTTAAAGCACAAAAAGAAAATGTACAAGTTTATATTGATTGGTTGAGAAATCTGGAAGATATGTTAAAAAAATACCAAAAAATACCAAAAAACGAAAATTTGTGAATTTTTAAACAACGATAACTTTTGAATGCGTCGTCCGATTTTCATTTTCAAAAAAGCAGTCGACGCAGTTTTTTAAGCACAAAAAATGTATATATGGTTTTATAGTGATTTTTTCGCACGCTTTAAAGTTATTTTTAAAAAACATAAAAATTCCAAAAAAAATTTAGGTTATTTTTTTTAATTTCTTCGGATTGGCTCGATGGATTAACTCTCAAATCTAATCAGATCTAAGTTTTGATACTCCCTTTCGAATGACATGTCGTAGAATTCAATCGGTTGATTCGTTTTTGAGAAACTGTACGACAAAAATTTATTTACACACATACATCCACACACACACACACACACCAACACACACACGGTCGGACACCTCGGCGGGAATAGTCAGAATGGCTTCCTGAGACCTCAAAACGTGGAGATTTAATGAAAACTCAACTTTCGAAAATCGGACCGAAATCAATAACTTCCCTTTATTGGTAGCGGGAAGTTAAAAAAAATTGTACTTTTGAAAGAAATTTCAAATAAACGGGAAATTTACGGGAAAGTTAAAAAGAAATAATTTAAACTTTTATAATTTGAATTTTGGACACTTTTTTAGACGTTGTACATCAAATTTAAGATAAAAAATGTGCTTTTTTAACTCAAAAATATGCACACAAAAAAACAACATGCTTGAAATTGAAGTAAAATAAAAACCATACATAGTTTGGATACCAGTAAATAAATATAAGTACCAATTTTTACGATTTATTTGCCTCAAAATATGTTATTAACAACAAGAAAAACCAAAACTAGGATCAACATTTCCCAGGTATGCCCCCCCATCCATCCAGACATTCTGCCCTGCCCTTGTTTGAGTCAATATCTGGAACTTGTCTCAGCTTGTGACATTTAATATGATCATTTATAGTCTAAGGGGTTAAAATGGGGTTGCTACTCCTACATAATAATAAATACGAATTGAACTAACTTCCTGCAAGCTATAAAGCTAAAATTGTGTAATATATAAAAAACCATTTGCAATTCAATTAGGCCTACTTAAGTCAAAGTGATGAAATGAGATAACTATCCTTAAAATTAAATAATTATTATTCATACACTAACTTTTTCTTTATGCTCAAAAACTACTCAACTATTATCACAAAATATTTTACAATTTACAAATATTAGTACTGTTATTGTTTAGAGAATATGTTCACTACAATCAAAGAGATTAAAATGGGGTAGCTACCCCCAAGGCCATAACAAGATCTTTCTGCTGCGCCCTTGGTGAGCTTGACAAATCTGTGCCCTCCAATACCGGGGATCTGAACAATTTTTTAGAATTTCTGTAAAATGAATTATTATTTCAATATAAAAGTTATAAATACACTTTTATTATCAAATAAAACCTAAACCTCAATTTGAAAATAAACTCAGTGTTGGAATTTCAAGGAGTTATAAAACCTTATTTGCAAACGATTGAACTACTTAAAAAATAATGAAATCATAAAAAATGCTAGTATCAAAAGTAAAGGACATAATATATATGAGGCCTACTAAAACATAATATGTATAACACATTAATATAATAAGTAAAAGTAATTTTTTTCGAATATAAACTTTTTAAAATAGCTTCTGCAACATGCAATGAAAAAATGCACAGTATTTTTTATGAACAGTTAAATCAATTTTCAGTTCTAATTTTTTTTAAATAAATTGAAATACAAACACACTTATGTAACTAATGAGTTATTAAGTATGTTTGTTTGCTTGCTCAGGCTCAGAACTAGTCCAGAACATGGTGAATATTATGAAAGTAGTGGACACCCTATTCACATTTTCTTGTTTATCAATGCAACTTGCCCTGGACTAGTTCAAAGTTTACAAACAAGTGTACCTATAGATTATATCAAAAACTTCCAAAAATAATGCATAACCTCAATCAGTGGCTTTTACTTGGTTGTAGGTTTTGTTTATAATTTAAGAACTTCAGGACTTGCACTTACCAAGTTACAACATGCCATTCATTGTTGTAACGGCAGGTAACACTTTTTGGTAATAAGGTCTGTAAATAATAAAAAGTTTCAGTAAAAAAAATTATTTTGCTCTTACAAATTTGTTAAGCAACAGAATACAAATTGTACTAAATACTAAATGTCATGGAACTAAAATACTAAAAAAACGTAACCTTTCTTGCTTTAATTAATTGTTTCATTAAAATGAAGTTTTGGATCAATCTCATATTCTATGCACAAAATAGCTAAGTTTGTCAATCTATTTTCACTCATATTTGACTGCAAATCATTTTTGATGATCTTCAGCTTGCTGGAACTACGCTCGCAAGACGCAACACTGACCGGCATTGTAAAAAATATCCTCAATACTATTTCGATATATGGATAGGCATCTCTTAATCCAAACTTTTAAATCAGTTGCAAAACATCCAAATGGAAAGTCAAGTGTCCTTGTCAATGTCCTTCACAAGATCTTTAGCTACTTCGAAAGCAGCTATTTCGTTTATCAACATGGCTGCTGTACATGGCACCAAAATCAACTGCACACTTTTCAAAAAAATAAATTTTCAAAAAAGTTCCAATTTTGATGCTGTCAACTCGGATGGGAAAGGGAGGCAGAGATGGAGGGTTAAAAGGTTTGTCGCTTTGGTCTGGCGCTGGCTCGACACATCGCCCATCAGTAGGACAAGGCACATTTCAGTTACAAGCTAGATTTTTACGTACCTGGCTGCATTTTGTTTGTAGATAATCAGCATAATATTACAGATAGTTCATGTGCAGTAATTTTTAATAACCTGAAAGATTTCTTCCATTACCGTAGAATTGTACGATCAGGTCAGGTGGTATATACAGGATGGTTAGATCCCATTTGCATTATTATTTCATTTTAAGGGTAGTTATCCCATTTCATTACTTTGACTTTAATAATTGAATTGCAAATGGTTTTTGTATTACTTAAGAATATTACACAATTGTAGCTTTATAACTTGTAGGAAGTTAGTGCAATTTATATTATTTATTGTAAAGGGCGCAGGTACATAGAGAGCCTAAAATAAACCACAAAAATTTTTCCTTTTTTAGATTGGAGCAATTTATCAAGCAATACATTTTTTTTCATAGACTAGATGTACACAAACATGGACATTGGGTCTGTACTTCAAAATATAACTTTTATTGTTTTGAAAAAATGGTACATTTGATGTCCATTTATATGGACATGGGTCTGAATGAGTTAATCCTTTGTTAATTGTTTTCACAAAATATAACTGCAACGAACAAGGGTTTGAAAAACTGACGTTTTATTGACAAGACAAATTAATAAGATTACAACTTACAGACTTTGTGCTAGAAAAGCTAAAGTTAGAGGAATTATACCTTGTTCACCGAGAGTTTAAAGCGAAGCACCTCCCCCTACAATATTTATGGGCAGGGCAGACTGTGTCACACACGGTCTTACCGCAGGGACGAACGTGAACGTTAGGGTGGGCTAGAGAAGAGAATACTTGTTTACTAAGAACTACTGTGAACCATACGCAGAGTCGTCCATCCCACATGTGACGTTCGTTTTCCTCATTGGCCCAAATAAAATCCTTAACGTCAGCCATTGTAAGGTGGTGCTTCACTTTAAACTCTCGGTGAACAAGGTATATAAATAAATAAATTTGAAACAGAACTTAGTAAAGGCCATTCAATAAACACTACAGATTGAATTATGAAATATAAAGCTAAATTTTCAATAATAGAAGACATTTAAAGGAATACTTTTCAGAGGTAAATGATGTAGTGTCACCAATACCACACAGTGGCACACCGACGGGGGTGGACGAACGGGACCTGCCCCCCCCCCCCCAAAAGGTCTTTTTAGTAATGTGGATTGTATTTTAAACTAATCGATCGTTGAATACGTAGTCGCAATTAAAAATTACATTATTTATGATTAATTTCGTGATGTAATCACGAAAAAATAATCGTTCTTTTTTTAAATAAATATGAATCTTACCCTACGCAATCATGATTTTCTTACAGTGATGTTTAGTCTCGGCGGTCTGATTCATGATTTGACGGTATGATAGCGCTGATTAGCGCCGCGTTGATAACGCTGAAAACCGGGCGTTAAATTCCCAAATTATACGGGATGTTGAAAGCGCGACGTTGGTAATTTGGGTCCCGTGTTATACACAGCGTTTTTGAAGCTTTGTCAATGTTGCGTCCTTCACTTCCAAAATGGAAACTATTCAGTTATTCTGTCTAGGTGTTTTACAAATAACAGAAACATATGAGGAATTGTGTATCAGGAGGTGGGGTACACATCCAGTGCTTTCAAATCGTGTATCAAGCTTCAGCTATACTTACACGAGCTGAGCTTAGTCGAGCCGACCTGGTCCGTCGCGGAAATCCGCAGCAGTGGATAAATCTAACAGACCCGCACCTCGCGCGCATTCCACCTCACCACAACTACTGTCACAACTTCTATGAATTGCAAAATTATCATGGACGAACTAACAGTGGAAGAGATTGAACGTTCTTTCTGGTTTTGACCTGTGGCTATATCTATACCAAACCCGCGTGGAGCTGAGCCGAATCGTCCCGATCCGGTATGATGTCAGAGCGTGGAAAATCGACTCCGTTCATGTCGACTCGGCTCGCTCGTGTACATTTTGAAGTACACAATAATCATTTTGAAATAAAAAATAACTACTTTCTAGTAGTTATTCTACTGTGGCCTCTCTAGTAGCTGCGCTCCATATAACTTTGTTCGGTGCCTTAACTAATCCGCGTTGACAACGCTCAACGCCCGGTTAACTTAAATTCGCTAGCGTTAATAGTGTTCGTATAACATGGCCCACAGAAGTTCCATTTACCCAAATAACTGACGTTAACGCGACGTTGAAAACGCGGTGCTATCAGCGCTCATATAACGTGGCTCTAAAAGGCAACGCGCTGGGGTGCTGGCTAGACCGTCACTCAAGGTCAGTGTGAGGTGATGTTGCGGAAAGAATGTTTATATTGCACTACTTCACTATAGTCATCAAGTCCATCACCATTCACTTTAAAAAAATGTATAATGTTTCAGACTTTGTAATAGGTTAAAGAACTTTCATCCGTTTAGGATTTGTTGAATATATATATAAAAATATATATATATTCTGATCTGAGCTTAGTCCCCCCCAAAGCCAAATCCTCGGTGCGCCACTGATACCACAGACATATCCGAAAGGGCTTTAATGGAATCAGGGGGCACTGTCTTGAAAACTTTTTGGGATATGGACATCCAAAACTTGGAACTCCTTAATGACAAACTGACTAAGGTAGGGGATTTTTCAGAAGATCTAATTATAATCAATGACTACATATCAATAAGACGAACAGTTTAAATGGGTAGAATTCAGCCCATTAAAGTAGGTATAAAAGTTAGTTCATGCACCTCGTCGCTAGGAGCTCTCAGTGCGCGTTTTGCAGGCCGAGTGTGTGACAAGGATGGAAAGAGAAGGAGAGACAGAGAGGTCCGACTGTCATGTGACCTTGAGCGCAGATTGTTGTGTCTCGGACAAGCTTTGGTAGCGTAGCCCCATATTTGTCAATGCGATTCATTTCCCATATTGTAATAGCAGTGTACTAAATAAATACATTTTAGTTGGTTTTCTTTTCTAATGTTTTTTAAGTAATGTAAGTTTGTAAATATGGTTTTAGTATGTAATATGGTTTATAGTGTAAATACTGTTAGTGTGTAAAGTAAATATCTGCTACATTTTGCAATGCAGTCCTGTTCAAAAAGTGGAGGATCTAAATGTTCCTATAAAAACTGCAACAATACATCTGTGAAAAATAAAGACTTATCATTTTTCAGGTTTCCAGTGAAAGACAAAGAAATGTATGAATACATAAAGCTGTTTGTTTATAGAAGTTTTTATTAAATTTATACTATTGGTTAGTTCTTTTAAGAATTGTTTCAGTTAATACTAAACTCGTAGAAGTCAGCTGATTTGAGTTTTGTCTGACTTATTGTTTGTGATGATATAGTAACAATCGGCACCAGCTGATTCTGTTTTTGTTGACTTTATTATTGTTCTAAAAAAGCAACAAACAATATTGTATCCATAGTATTGCATTTAGAAACATTTTAGCATTAAGTTTTTCGTGTTTTAAACTGTGTTTGCTTTATTAATTAACTATGGAAAGTTACACAAACACTGAGTATTGCCTCCATTTTACCTCCTAAGTGAAATAGATTCTGCCAATAAAAATATTGCAAATATGGTTTAGTAACCAGGACTACTCTTAAGTACTTACTAATTGCATAAATTTAATACAAATTTGTGTAAACAAACAGTTTTCTGGGTCAAAATAAATGAAACACATTTGACTAAATTTATTATTGCAATAAAATACTATCGCCGTCCGATTCTGGACATCGCCCCCAAGAGGGGCGTGCACTAACTGGCGGAAAACGCCATTCAGGATATGATTCTAAGCGTAAAAATGATTGAAAAAATTCCTATGAAGGTATGTCCTAAAATGAGCGTTCCTTCTATCAGTCTGTATGTGATATTTTAATTAAAAATTATTAGTTAAAACCCACTAACAATATAGAGATGAAACTTTCCACGTAAGCGCACACGCTTGCAGACTTATTTAGTGTAAAAAATCTTTTTACCTTTCTAAAAGGCGGACATTAAAAGTGTTTGTAGATACGACCGTTTTAATGTTACTTGAATTTGTAAAATTTAATGCCTCAAACTGTTCCTTTACAAAACAAACAATTGATTCAAACTGTCAAATTTCAAACACATATATTTACGGATTGATAGTCATGGGTTTGATTCCGAGTTTTTCAAAATCAAGCCGTAGGTGCAGCAGGATTGAAGCACCTCAAAGTACAGTTAACCAGAAAAGTCCTAAATTCCCAATTATCAATATGTGCCCCCACCATTAAAAACGCGGGGGAAAAATAATTGTATTATTAACACACTGTTTTTTATGCACTGATTACAAATCTTATATTGCAATATTTCTGAAACAAACCAAGCGAACGTGATACCCAAATTTGTTATTTGTCTACCATTTTTGACGAAACTCACTTTCTTTATGTTTTTTGAAGTGCTAAATTTGAATTTTATATTGGATTTTACACATCTCACTTTTGTGGCGCGCTAATAAATTACACTTATAAATGATTTTATTATACAAAGAATTATTTAAATGAGGGACTTGAGACTATTTTGTTAGTTATGTTTCGCTGCTGAAGTAGCATTTATATTCCAATTATTTAAAAAAAAGGATGTTGGTAATAGGAAAAATAAACTGATAGATGTGTTTAAAATAATTAAGCTTTATGGGATCAATGCAAAGTTATTATTTACAGATGCATAGACTGGATAGTTAACTGCGGAAATGACGATTTTGCAGAACTACCAGACAATAAGTTGAGGTACCGTGTCCCGTGTTCAGTTCACCAACTCATTGAAAAACAGGCTAGAATGTTGATGTTATACTTTCCTGCTAGAGAACGGAAAATTTGGCAATTATTAATTTTAAGTGTTTTATAGGAAATAAAATAAATAATAACATACGAAATTTACATAGTTACGTCTAATTGGTGAACTGGGGGGGGGGGGGGCAACAGCCCCTTCACAATAAAAATAAATTGTTATACTTCCCATGATTGACACCTTTGTTTTATAAGTGGTAATCTGTTTGCATTTGCTTCATCGCTGGGGTTGGTAAGCGAAGCGAGGGGTGGATACTTCTAGTACTGTAGTTATAACTTTAAGTATAACATTTCCAGTATTGTTATATTTTTAATTTCAAATCCTTGAGGAACATGTTCTTTATTGTATTAAAACTGCACATTAATTTGAACCTTTATTTAAAACTTTCTAACAGACACTTTGTCTCTGACCAAAAATTAGAAAATCTTTCCAGCAGAGTGAAAATTGTATGTCATTATCAAAGTGAATTAGGCCCTAAACATCATTGTTGTAAAATCGATCAAAGAAATAAGAAACAGGTAATTTAATTAAACTTTGTTTACAGCATACGAATCGTATGGTTCTTACCTACGTATCGTAAAAGTTTCATAATTTTACAGCTCTGCTAAGTGTATTAAATACTGTAGTAGTGTAATAATGAAGCGTGGTTTTTACCTTCACACTGCACAGCTTAGTTTTCGAGGAAAACTAATGCTCTATCTCTCCCCCTCCCCCAGTCTCTCTTCTGCACTTCATTGAATCCGACACTCGTCGGCAAAAACAGCGCTCAGCGCTCCTAACGGCGGGCCGCAAAAACACACTTTTATACCTGCTTTTTTGGGCTGAATTTTTAACATTGGAACTTTTCGTCTTATTGATATGTAGTCATTGTTATAATTTTGACGAGCAAATTTCAGTAACGAAGGATGCCAATGTGCAGATTATTACAAAATATGCAGAACATAAAAAAATTAACTGACTCTTTAAAAAGTTATAGAAACTGTATACAAGAAAATTTTTAAGTACTAAGCCAGAGAATAATATAGAAAAAACACATGTACAAATACTTACATTTGAATTTAACTTTTCGACAACTTCAAAAATTAGCTTTAGCTCTAAAGATAAGTGAGTTGAGAGAATCTTTGGAATACATACATACTGGGAAATTGATCCCTAAATTACTATAACAACAAAATTTGGCCATACCTAAACAAATATAGAAGAACTTACCGAAATCAAACCATTTAATCTACAAAGCCACTAACATTAATTAACATTATATTTACTACATGGCAGATGTGACACAATCTTATGCAGATGAGAATTCAATAAAAATTATAGTTTACTAGTTGACCCAGCTTCGTTGTTGCTTGATTGTTGTATACAAATTACTCATATATACAGTACTTAGATTAAATTAACAAACAAAATTTAGTAAGTGTATTAAACAATTAATTTTGAAGTTCCTTCTGGTTAAAATATGAAGTTTAGGTTAGATTTGTTGCAATTGGTCTTCAAAAGCTAACATGTGGGGAATAACATGACATGCTTTTTATTTTTTATTCAATAAAACGTTTTTTCATATGGCTATTATTTGTTTCATTCTACTTTTTGAGTAGAGCATAAAATGCCGAAAGAATTATATAAGTTTGTATCTGATCACTTATAGTACCCAACAAAAAGATTTGTTTGAAAATGCCTGTCCATGTGCATTTCTCTTCAACTGATGCCAGATCAGCTGTTTGTATACCATCATACTTACCAGATGCTGCATTTTTGAGATATTGTCTATTGATGTTCAGTTGTTGTGTTGTTTTATTATTTGTGCTATTGTGATGTTACAATGAGTAGAAGATTAGAATGTTACGCACAAGATTAGAAAAAGGGAGCAAGTCCGTCCTTCAAAATCGGTTAGGACCGACGCTGTCGACCACCTACCAGACATCGACAAGATGCAAGCAGAAGGACTGCAAAGGGAAAACCCATGTCTTCTGCTGCAAGTGCATCTGTGCTTATTATCATACAAGAACTGTTTCAAAGAATTTTACACGAAACAGTCTGTCTCACCACATTTTATAGACTTATTGCTAGTTATTTCTTCTTGAAATTGAGTTTTAGTATATTGTTTTTTATTTGTAATTGTCATACCTGACTTTTATTAGATTCTGTATAATAAATATAACTAAACCTTTTGTTATTTGCTTCTTTTCCAGAAATTCTTTTATAAAGACAGACGCTAAACCCAGCGTCCATATTCATGGACATCTTTTTTTACTATACAAAATTTCCCCAAAATTAAAAAATCCCATTATAACAACTTTTAAGACCTTAATTCAATAGTTTTTGAAAAAAATATTTTTTTTCTAGAAAAATTAATGTGGGTCTGAAAGGGTAAACAAAGTTTCTAAATTTTACTAAACAGCAAATTTCAATTATTTTTTATATTATATATACAGGATGAATATAAGTTCTAGGACGGCTTATTACTGCTTTTAACATTCTAGATAAAGCAACACAACTTTATCATAACGTTATAAAGCCTTAAAACTTTTAAGAAAAAATTACTTTGCGATTTATTTATTTTAACTGGTTCCAAACTATTACATGTAAATTGTTAACATTTATGTAGTTAAATATTATCGAGTCAATGCTGACAACGCAAGCAAATTCTGATATGAATCACTCTGAGAAGTTTTTTGCATTGCCTGTCTCATAATTGCACTCAACAAAATTATTCTTTCGTTTTGTTATGAAATTACTTGAGTAATAAACTTTGAAATGAAATCCGTAAAACATTTCATTCAGCTACACGGTAAATTAAAGGCCTCTTGTGGCTCATATCTTCCCCATCACCCTATAATTTGCTGCCATGCTAATTTCTTAGTAATAGTATATTTCATTACTAGTACCGAAAGTGGCACTTTCCGGTGCGCGCCCAAGTTTCACGTACGAGGCGAAGCCGAGTACGGGAATAATTGGAGCAAGTGCCGGAAAATCACTTTCGGTACAAGTTATGAACGGTACTTTTCATCACGACGCAAAAATACACACAATGCTGAAGAAGAAACCTCAGTAAAATGCAAACTATTATATTTCTCAATTAACATTTTTTTATAATAACAAATTTACTATAATAAGCCTACATAACAACGTTTTCGGTTTACATTGTTGAACAATAAGAACAGCTGATATAAATTGTAAGAATAAACGGCAAAGCGACGTCAGAGCGCGTAGCGGGCAAATGGAAAACTAATTGAGAGCAAGGGAAAACAAATTTAGAGCAAGGGAAAATCAGCTGATCGTTTTTCCCTTGCTCTAAATTAGAGCTTGGGAAACGATCGTTTTCGTTGCTACCAGCTGACATCGAAAGTAGCTACTTTCGGTACGGAGTGATGAAAACCTCTTTTTGATTTTATATTCATTTAGAACAGATTAAGGGGCACAAAAATTCAAACAGATTAACATATTTCCCACAGTTTAACAATATATAAAACTAAAAAATTCAGCTTACAACCTGGAATTTATCTGGTGCGCCTGTACACCGATTCCAAAGTAGGAAAAATAATTTCCCAATCGAAATACAAGCACTTGCCTGTCCCATTTGTGGTATTACAGTAGAGTCCCGGTAATTCGAGTCTCGATAATCCGAGGTTCCGTATAATTCGAGCCACAAATAGCATTGAATGTGACCATGCATTATGACACATTCTTGCTGCTTGAAGGATTCCAATCTTTCAATTTTTTTTCTAATGAATCTGTCAAGAGCGTTTGTACAATAAGTTGCCGGTATAAATGCTCAACGTTTTTTATAATGTCCTGATCCATTGGCTGTACAACTAAAGTCATGTTCGGGGGGGAAAAAATAACCGTAACGTTGTTCGTATAAGTGGGATAGAGTTATGCGCAGTACAAGCGTCAATAAACAATATGATTGTTCTGTTCTGTTTACAAAAGGTTTTGTCGAGATTAAACAACAGACAGGGCAGAGCATCAACGACAAACTACAGAATCCGTACCTAGAGAATTCTCTGAAGGCAAAACTCTTGGAAACCGGTACCGCTTCTAGAATTACAATACGTGTACAAACACGTAAGTCCTGGCCCCTATGTCCAGCCCCCTTTCTTCCAGACAGTGACCTATTTATCCAGCAATCCCTTTCACAGCACAAGCTTTTATTTTTAGAGTTGAAAAACAACTTGGAAGTATCCATAAATTTTTTACATTGTTATCATATAAAGTTCAAGGGACCAAACCGAAACTTCGAATTATCCAAGTTCTACCGTATATACAAAAATAACATCGAAACAAACTTTTCCCGGCACTGCCGTATCCCCCTGGCGTGACATCGCAACTCGTAAACGTTGCAGTGTTAGAACAAAAAACTGTTTATGATTTCATTAATAAGTAAGTTTCTATTTTTTAGAGTGTATAAAATTACTTTTTTACCTCAGTGTTCAATACAAAATAGTGTATATTTAATGAAACTTAAATTTTTTCGGAGATACGAGGACTATAAATAGCAGTTTTATCTTAACCTCTACATATTCCGTGTAATTCGAGTTTTTCACAATCCGAGGTACTCTCGGTCCCATTCAACTCGAAATATTGGTACTCTACTGTAACTACAGCAATGGCGTCGGTTGAACCCTTCTTAAACAAAACAACTTTTTAGATTAAACTAAAAAATGTGATAATTATTTAAAATTTAACTTTTAATTCTCTGGGAATTCAATTACCCAATTCAACATCTATTTCAAAAAATTTAGTTTGCAAAAAGTACCTAAATATATAGTCCTACATTTTCGCTGTTGTTCTTGCAGACAGTCTCCTTTTGACACCAGTTGTGAGTAGTGGTTCACTTGTGATTGCAAGGTGGCTGTCCTTGGTCCTCTTTAACTCCAAAGCTGTCACAATAGCCTCCGAGCTGAAAAGGCGGTGTAAGGGTTTGCGGAAAAAGAAGAGAAATTTCTTAATTCAATTCTTGTTTATTAGCAACTGTGTGCTTTTATATTATTTTCGGAGAAAATAATCTACCGAATAACTTGCAAATACTATTAGCTGTTCTTACTTTTCATAGAGAAAGAGAACCCATCATATGAGTCTAGTCGGCGAGCCTTCTCTCAATAGATTGCAGATTTGCATCCTGTTCCATTGAAATGCTTATTAGCGAATTTCCATAGGAAAGATGAGCTATTACAGTGATCCTTATGGCGAGACCTAAGGTTGGGAGTAATAAATGAGCATCGACATGGTCCCTAGAAAAGGTTTTGGGGGTATCATTAAAAATTTGTATATACAATAGACAATATAGGGCTTGAAATGTCAAATTTTACAAAAATATTATAAAAATTAATTTTTCAAAGATAAGCATCGGTGCCTGTACGTAAGTAGAGCAAAGTAGGACAAGTTCAATCGAGACTGGGTTTATCTGCAAAGATGAACGTTGACTAGTTAGTGAAGGAAACTAACATGGCCTCGAAAGGCTGATTTTTAAGGAAATACAGGGGGTTCATGTCTTTTTAATGGTTTGTTGCATTGCGCTTAACGCGTAGGTGATAGCCGTGCGAGATGTAAATCGTAAATGTTAATAGTACCATTGTATTTGGATAACCTAATAGAACTCCGATCCAATTCAATATTTTGTTCCACTGGAAATTCGACTTTTTTGGCGCTATTTATTGGGGAAATGAAGGAAGCTATTTGAAACACCAATGCTTTCTCCCTAGCGCTACCTAGCGGCGCGATCATGTACTATTTTCGCGACAACCTTATTTCCGGCACACAGCCCCCGTATGGATGCAAGATCTATTTATTATTCATGATCTATGATAGTACCAAAGTAAATAGGGTTTAAAGTTAAGGATCGGCTCTAGTAAAACAGAAAGCAACCTGCGACTCAAGCGCTTCACCCTATAGCGGCGGTAGGTTACACCGACATTGCTCAGCCTAAATCCATTTAAAACCCGCAATTGTTCAAATAGTTTTAAAAAAATTACCAAACTCTTCGGGACAAAATTATTCATGCGAATGGCTTGGTAGTTTTTCGCTATAATTAATAGTGACAACGTAAACGTTTTTTTTTAAATCAATGTTTTAAATTGTTAATAAATATTAAACAAAATATTTTTCTTAGTTTTGAAAAAGCCATTTGCATGCATATTGACCATAGCTTTAAAATGACATATCGTTTATAATTTTCCGATCAAAAATAAAGGAAAAATTTGGATTTTAATTTAACATTGATCTTATGGAGTGTCAGCCAACATGGCCGATAGCTAGAGCCGACCCTTAAGGGAAAAGGCCAATTTCACTCAAAATCCAAAAAGTAGGGTATTTTTTAAATCTACCAAAAATAGTTATTAGACAAAATAACTGTATATATACTGTATATGAAAGGTATAACAGACCACCCTTACAGTACGTTTTAGTGAGTAAACGAATCTGTTTTAAACATTTGGTTTCAATAGCATTCACACTATTTCACCTCTAAAGGAAATATATATTTTTCAAACACCTTGCCCCATATTTTGGGGATCGTTTTGAAGTACTGTATTTTTAAAAGTAATACTTCAACAACACAAATTACTTACATGGTCCATTTTTAAGATGGCAGCTTTAAAACATAAATTTGTACTTTTACTTAGTATCGTTAAATTGTTTTATTCCCCGAACTCGACCCTTTCCAAACATTGGAAATGATATTCCTTTTCAAGCAATGCCCAACGTCGACGACACTTTACCAAAATTAAAAAAGTGTTAAATTTTGGGGAAATGAAAAGGCCCATTCCTAACAAATTTCATATAGCAATGTAGGTGGATCTAATTAATTAATGGGCTCTTTCTTAAGGCTGAACATTTTTTACATTTATGTCACATTTCCAACCATTTTAGGATTGCCAAAATTTTTTTTTTTACATTTTGCAACTCTTTTTTTGTATAAAAAAGTGGAAGCACATGGAGAACTAAGTAAATTTACAATGTGCTATTTATATTTCTGAAAGTAAAAAAACATAATTGATAACATGGTCATAAAGGTTTAAACCAAATAGTGCTCTAAATGTTACCTTACTTTTTTTATGGTTGGAGATATGACAAGTTTCAGTACAAAAATGTTCATGTTCAGACACATTGTTTAAAGAGAACGCAATTAGTAATGTTTGATACAATTTTAAGTTCTGAGAATAAAACCGTTCCGAGGAATAAATAAAAACACAAAAACCAAAATGTTGTACATCTAGGGCTGTCAACTTAAACAAGAAAGTTAAATCTTTAGTTTCCAAAATATTTACTTTTTTAAGACCTTTAAAATTATATAACTGTTAATATTTGGAAACTCTTAAAAAATAACCCCACCACACAAAGGATGTAAAAACAAAATACTTTCTTCAATTTATTTGCAAAATTATGAGGGTTTCAGTTTTAAACTGATATGCTGCCTCGTTAATTGTAGTGCACATTGGTCTGTTACCACTCTTTATATTAGGGATCCAAAACATTCAATTTAGACAAAATGAGTTCCAGTAGAAATCTTCTTTATTTGAAGGGAATGTACAAAACTATAGAAACGAATACATTATAAAAGTTTAGTCAAAAAAGTCTTTTAAAATGAAACATTAAAACTTATACATACATTGGTTTTGCACAGCACTTTCAAATATAGACCAATACTGAATTTAAATGTTTTTTTTCAAAGGTTCTTAAAAATTAGTCAAAAAGCCCGAAGCCCAAGTCATCGTCTGATTGATCAGATTCTTCCTTAGCTGGTTTCTTTTCTTCTTTGGCTGCTGGTGCGGCTGCAGCAGCGGCAGGGGCAGCAACTGCGGCGGCGACTGCTCCACCGCTAACGGGCATGGATGCGAGCTTCTCCTTGCCTTTGTTTATTAATTCTTCAAGGTTCTTTCCATTTAATTCGGAAATTACTTTGTTTAACTTTTCAGCGTCACTGTCAACACCGACGGCACTCAGGATCTTGTCGATGTCTTTCGAGGAAGGATTGTCCTTACCACCGAGAACTGAGAGTAAGTAGGCAGCTAAGTAACGCATTTTTGTTTGTTCTGAAACAAAAACGTAAAATTTTAAAATACGGTAAATTATACGTAAAACATCCAGTATATCCCACAAATATTGTATCATAAAGCATCAGCAATAGGTAGAATTCTTCAAAACATGTTAAAATAGTTTTAACAAAGGAAAATTACCGATAAAAAAATTAAGTTTTCAAAAACATAAAGTTTACGGTAAAAAAAATACTCCAATCTTGCATATGAGGGTTTTTTGGTATGCAGAATGGTCTTCGAAGAAATGATACTTAGTTATTAATAAAAAATAATAAGTTAATCTATAAAATTTGTAAATTCTACAAAATTGGAGAAAACTATGGAAACTCAATGAACCAGCACATTTTATTGGCAGGATCAATGCAATATCGTTTTCAAAAATGATACTTTTATAAATTATCGGTTTTCATGAGCTGTTAATCTAAATATTTGTATTGGGTTTTTAGTATAAAAATCAAGGTAAAACAAAATTACAATGAACACGATTGATTCCAATGAGCCAATTTATGTAGATCATAAAAGTACAAATATGTTTACAACACTTCGCCTATCTAAACCTGAGAAAAGGATTTATCGGGGCTGGTGAATATACTTCCAAGTGTCATATGTCGTCTCCAGACTAGTACCCTAGTCTGGAGTATCACCATAGGTATTTTTTTATAGATTGTATAATGGCTAGGACACTATTATTATAATGCGCTACTGCAAGATGTTTCAAACGATTGTTCAAACATCTCAAGTCGACTCAATTGTTCTCCTGACCCGATTCATCACATAGTCGTGAATACCGTACCGTAAAGTCTAATAGCACCTTAAACCAAGTCAATCGGACCAAGCCAGACAATCGCAACGAACAACCGACGATAAATTGCAATCGAGTTGACGTGTTTTGAAAAGATTAGAACTATAACTATTAGTTTCTTTGCTACTAGGTAATTCGAGAAGTAAAAGAAGTAGATGTGATTGAAGTTTTTGGTTACAAATAAAAATCTATGAAATTTAATATTTACTGATCAGAACTATTTCGAACACTTTGGTAAAATGAATATTAAAATTAGCTTTTCATTAAATAGGCAAGTAATATATAAACTGTCTTTGGTTAACATAATACATTAGATTAGAAACTTCCAAATAAATTTAAAAAATATCTTGTCGAAACAGAAATTATTATTCTTTTTAAATATTTCTATTACCGTACTAAGTTAGTTATTAGACGACCTTAATAAACATGAGTTATGAAATGGAGTATGTTAAGAAAAATTTATAATTTCAACAAAATAATATCACCTATTTTAGATAAACTATAGTAACAACTGAACAATTTTAAGAACATTAATGATTGAAAGGAGTGCAGATGAGGGTGACCATAATTCTAAAAATAAAGACACAAAACATTAATGTATTTTTTGTTATTTAACTTTTTTGATACTAGTGAAGTGTTTATTTTCTTTTGTTTGGTGCAGACATATTTAAAATTTCTGAACTTAATCTAATAGTATTTCTATAATAATCACAATTTCTATAATAGTATTTGTTTCCCGCAAAAATGCTTTGTGTTAGAGTCAGTTTAATGTGTAGGCTACTTTCAAAATATTTATGTAACAAAACTACTATTATCTTGGTCACCCTAATCTATCTACACTGGATTCCATGTTCACCGTGCAGCACAAGTCTTACGGGAGAATAGACATGCTACTACCATTACAGCAAACATCACATTTATTGCCATGAGGGTTGCGTCAACTGACCGAGCGTAGCATGGGAGTTGATGTTTTTTAGTTGGCTATTATCGCTGAGACTGTCGTAAGGATAACATGGCTTATGGGCGCTCTGTACTGCATGGTGAACGTGGAATTGTAATTACTGATTTAAATACATATATAGCCTATCTATATAAATAAAAATGTAAATGTGCGTTTGTTCAAAATCGATAATCTCCGAAAGTTCTTCACAGATTGCTTTGAAATTTGGACACAACATTATCACATTCGAATCCACGAGTGTTTTTATATATGCGTTTTTAAAAACTACAGCATGTAATGAACATAAAAACAACAAAAAATATACTCAATATTTAACAAAAATATAAGCGCCATTACATATGTTTATTGACTATAATAAAAACAGTAGTCAGCTGTTTCCTATAAAGAGGTCAAATTTATTTGTTTGTATGTAGGGGATAATCTCTGGAACTACTGAATCGATTGAAAAAATAGTTTTAGGCTACTAATAAAAAGCTACACTATCCCTGAGTAACATAGGTAGGCTAGAATTTTTTTTATTCCAATATTTTGTAAATTTAGTCGGAACAAATTCACAGGATCAAGTTGGACATTAAATCCAATACCGTCTAACAGCTGTAATACCAATAAATAAGCAACATTATGAAAAACTAAAAAACGACAGTTGAAAGATGAAACTTATATCATTCAAAGATGTGCACAGTAACATACATTATGTGTGTATGTTGCCGTTAAGACAGGTAAAATAAATTAAACATAATTTTAGGTTAGGCCTAGACTGATATGAACCAACTTCTTGAATGTATTTACATTCATTACCATAGCAACCAGTTGAACAAAATAACAGATAAAACAGTTGATTCGGATGTCCAGCTTAGTACAAAATAATATTTTAAGTTAGGCCTAGACTGAACCAACACATGTTTCAATACACACAAATGAATAAAAACTTGCGTTAAGGAATTTAAAAATAAGAAAAATACATGTTACATCCTAATTAAAAATAAATAAGACGTATTATAATTTAATAGTAGGCCTATTTATTGATAATATACGATAATAAGTAGTGAGTAACCGATATTAACAGCTGATTTCAAAATATGAAACAATTATTTGAATTTCTTACTTTTTGGTTAAGGTTCCGGTTTTTAAGTGTAGACCTGAGCCTTACAGGTTCTTTTAACCTTTATTATAACAGCTGTTATAAAAATACGTTATAATAATTTGATTTGAACATTTAACATTATTTACCATCTTAGTTTTGAGGTTATTATTAATCCTACATCTTTATTATAGGCCAAAATAAAACATAACATATTATGTTTTTAGAAGGCTCCATCGGGGGTTGGGGTGCGGAGCACGCAGGGGTCTCCCCTAGTCCCGAATAAAAACTGCTTTACTTGTAAAAAGTAGCTATGGAGAAATCCAGGGAGATCATTTCTGCATTCATAAGTAAGAAGCATGTTCTAATTCACAAATAGTTTATGTTCTATTTACAGAAGATCAACGCGAATTTACTGTACGACCATATGCCAACAGAAATACAATAATTTTTTTTTAATAGCCTGAAGTTCTAACTTATAATAATTTAGTCAAAGTTTGTTTACCTATATTCAACATTTGGGGCAAGTTTACTATTTAACCCTAGGCTAACCTATGGCAACAGAAATGCAAGAATAATAATTTTAAAAAAACCTAAAAGGTTCTAACCCGTAGTATTTAGTCACAGTATGTTTACCTGTATTCAACATTTAATAGTAGAATGTAAAACAACATTGTTGACTGCAAAAATATTAGGCTAGGGGCGAATAGTAAACTTACGCCCAACATTTAACAGTAGAATGTAAAACAAGGTCATAAGTTTACTATTCGACCCTAGCCTAATATTTTTGCAGACAACGACGTTTTACAACTGTTAAATGTTGAATACATGTAAACATACTGTGACTAAATACTTAGAACCTTATATAGGTTTTTTTTTTAATTATTATTCTTGCATTTCTGTTGCCATAGGTTAGCCTAGGGTCGAATAGTAAACTAGCGCCTAAAAATTGAATACAGGTAAGGCGTAACTTTACTATTCGACTATATGTTTGCAGACGTTGACCTTTTTTAGGAAATAGACTAGTGCTGCCAACCTAACTATATTATACTATAGCGGTGTAATGATTCCTACGAATAAATATAAAAAATGAATGTTTGAAGTTATTATTTTTCGTATACTACTAGCCTATTCGACCCTAGCCCAATATTTTTGCAGACAACGTTATTTTAAATTCTACCGTTAAATGTTGAATACAGGTAGGCCTAAACATACTGTGACTATTGAAGTGGGCTTAAGTTAAAAGTGTATTATTTTATTTTATTAAGTGATGTTAAGCCGTAGGAATAGCGGAAACCGTTTATCGTGTTTATTTACTTTTGCATTCACAATCCGATGTTCCATGTCTTACATAGGCTTATGTCTAATAATTTCTTAATAACTTATGAATAGAGTAGGCCTACCTATAAGTTTAAAGTGTTTTATTTTCTATTTATAATTAATTACAATACATTTTGTTAAAAATATGTTTGGTTTTCATTTACTTCAGATTAGAAATTGAACTGAACATTACAATGACGTAAGTTATTAGAACTTGGCGTAACTTTACTATTCGACTCTAGGCTAATATTTTTGCAGTCAATGACTTTGTTCGACAGACATTCTACTGTTAAATGTTGAATACAGGTAAACATACTGTGACTAAATAGGTTAGGTTAGAACCGTTTACGTATTTTTTTATTATTATTTTTGCATTTCTGTTAGTTCTAGGTTAGCCTAGAGTCGAATAGTAAAGTTGCGCCGAACATTCGTTGCGTAGGCCTATACGTTGGCACCGCTGCGCAGCAATATGGCGTAGAGTAGAACAGTAAAGTTGTGCCGCAGGTAAACATAGGCCTACTGCGACTAAAAACTAAAAGTTAGAACTTCAGACTATTTTGTTTTTTTTATGCTTGAATTTCTGTTGAGTTGGGTCGTATTGTAATTCCCACCGTATAGGCTAGGCTAATGTAATTGTAATTTTGGCAATATCATCATAGAATCAAGAACTAAACATGTACATAAATGATCCAATTCCTACCAACTCTATGTTAAGTACAGCATGTAGCCTAGGCCTACTTATTCAAGTCAATAATTAATTTTGGTATATCTAGGCCTATACTTGAAATTTATTAATCCATGTGGACCATTTGGTCTGAAAAGACCAATTATCCTAAAACTTAGCCTATGTAGACCTAAAGTATCCTCAAAGATAAAATTTCAAAAGCTATAAAACAAATGGAGTTTATAAATATTAGTAGGCTTAGTTTATATTTAGAGGCCTGGGTACCATATTTTATTGAAACTTGTCCTTATACCAAAACGTGCGAGACTAACCTAGGCTAGGTAGTCTACACCTGAATGTTGTTTACCTGCTTGATTTTAAATGATCAAATCAACATTTGAAATAATAAACACTAAAACTAACTACAAAATATATAAAACAAAATTTAAATTGACATGTTCAGAATAAATACTCACAATGTGAAACAAATTCCACGTGCTTTTAAGACAGATCTTATTAGCAGTTCACTGCAAACTCAGAAAGAAAAGGAAATACGAATCAGAGAATCAGCTATTCATTTGAGATCGGAAGTGCTCTGTGCTTACAGAACTTTTAAGTAGCTGTTATAATATTGGTGGCATTGAACAATTACAAAGAAATTTGATATTATAACAAATTGAAACTGATTAATTTGGTTCTTCACAGAAATTTATCAAGTGAAAATGTATTTTACGACTACAGTTTCATTGCATAGTTTTATATACACACACGTAATTTCCAAATTAATGATTCTGACTTATGTACATATCATATATAATAATTATATATTATGATCTCGATATACAATGATCAATTGCAAATAGTAAATTTTATTTTTGAATTAAATTCTTAATTTTTTTTATTTAATATTTGTTTTACTCTTAAACCCAAAAATGATTATAACTTTTTTTTATTACGTCAAGGTATAATATTTGACCTTTGGGAAACAATAATAAGTATATTATTTACTATAATATTCTTTGATTCTTTGAGGTTGAAGAGAATGTAAAAAAATTCCCAAAGAAATAATGATGCCTACATGTTTAAAATTCAAGGAATGAACTATTTTCTGGCAATTTAATACTATATAAATTCAACATTCAAATTTCAGCAGATATTAAGCTGGTCACTACTGCCACCTAGAATACCGCAGCGCATTCTATTAGTTCAACACTGCTAATTGCCAAACTTCAACTCACTCCCATTTTATAACATAACAGTTGTCCGTTTTGTCTGATCTCAGATCAGTTGGTTAAATTGTCAAAAGGAATTTTGGTCGTTCGTTTAAGTGATTTTTTCTTAAATATGAAACTTGTGAGAGTGTAGAGTTTTATTCAAATTTTTGTGTCCAGTGTATATAATTTAAGTTTAGTGATATTTTGGTGAATTGTGTCTGGTTTTAGTGATCTTACTTTATTTAATGCTATTCTTTTGAGGAGCTTGCAGTTCTGTGGATTTTGGATTATAAGACACATTCCAAGGTAAGAGATATTAAAATTAGATCTTATTTTAAGACAGCTTATTTGTATATGTACGTGTTTCCATCCACCTTTTAAATACAATATTGTATAAAGAGTAAGTGCTTTTCAACTTCATTGTAGATCATTTTGAACAACAAGGTCTTTTAGTTAGTTCGTCATGTGATAACTCCTACTTTTTCATACAGGTTATCTTCTAAGTTGAAAATAAGTTGTCAATTTGAATGGGTTATTATTAAAAACCAATTACATTTGTCACGAAAATTATAAAGAAGGCATTTGAATTATTAAGAAGTGAACCACCTGACAGATCAAAAGCGTAAATATGCCTAGGCATATTCGTTTTTAGGTTAACTTTATATTAAGTTAGACATTTCCAATTATAATGTTACAAATATAGTAATGCCTACTTATACTCAAGCCTGCTATAAATAAAGTTACTTCTAGTAAGTTATAGCTTCGAAAATGGTTGGTAAACCTAGATATGTTGTTTTGTGTCCATGGTTTTCACTCAGGCCCTTACATGTTTGTTCTAACTCAATCAAACCTATTTTACTATCAATTTCTATTGGTAGATGTACTTTCTAGTGCAGATATTGGTGACTATGGAAATGGTAACTTTTTTACATATTCTGACATCACACAATTCACTGGAAAATTTTGGTATATCTCTAGGTTAGGCGACTTCTTTAACACAGCTAGAATGCAACCTCTAAAAAAACCTGCACTAAACTAACCTACAGTCTCTAGTCACAGTAAATTTCCAGTTTGTAATCATATATTAGTTTGTTGTACTTCTTACCTTCTTGAAAAAATATCGGCGAAAGTATAGAATCACACTCCAGCTATCATGAAGGCTAAGTTGCCAATTTATGCATTCAAAAACGATATATAATTTAGTTTTAAGACATAACAAAACCAATAAATTAACATTAAATAAACAAATTAAATAAAAAGCAATGTACAGTGTAGGCCTATGATGTAGCCTATGTAAGCAGTAAGCCTATCAATAATAATAAAAAATCATAATAAGGTAAAAATAAACTTAAACAAAATTTCACAAAAACAACAATATAAGTGTGACAGCTGTTTCGCTGTTAAGCATCATCAGACAACTAAAACTAAAATGTACATTACAAATCAAACTTATATTGTTGTTTTTGTGAAATTTTGTTTAAGTTTATTTTTACCTTAATATGGAATTTCACCAAGCACCGACTGTGGTCACACTTAATAAAAAATCATAAATCTTAAATTGAAATATTAGACCTATCTGGTTCTAGTGGATGACGTGTTGACCACAGGTTTGAATACAATTTTACACTTAAATTTCACATTTCCTTTACAGTATGTACCGGTAATGATATTTGACACTTCACTGATCGCGGGTAATCATTAGGCTACAAACAACAATCTAAAACGAATACAACATAACAAATTATAAAATATTAATTTGGTACTTGCCTTAGCAATCACTTATTAGTTTGTTTGAATTAGTTTTCAGCTGTTTCGCCTTATTCTTCAGGCATCATCAGAACTCAAACGCTCGAAAACTCGTCTCATAATCACATCGATAGCAACATTAAATGTGAAACACATTTAACACTTAAATAAATAAAAACATAAATTTACGACACTTAATATTTTGTTTTTAATGACACAGCAATTGACAGTCAGACATTGAATGTCCATAATCAAAGGTTCTATAGGGCCGATTTTTATAATTTTGGAATCTTTGAAAAGTGCTTTTTGAATAGGCCTATATAAGTCTACTTCAAAATGTTTTCTTTCTGAAAATTCCAAGAGCTGTGCATTTTTATTAAATATTAGATTAGCCTAGGCCCTAATAGTTGCTGGGTTTCTAGCGGGGATTTTCGGTAATTGTGTAGAACAACATGACTACATAAATTGGATTGGTGTATATATTCCGAAAGAACAAGACATTTCAGCTGCAGACTAAAATTATAAGAAAAAACACCCAAATGCAAGTTAATGTGCAGCCATTTTATGTTTGCGCTGAAGAAAAAGAACAATCTTATTATCTTACTGTTAGAATAATAACAATTCAGCACTGAAACGGATAAAATACATTTGATGGAATCTAACAAGAAAAGGAACACGAATATTTGCAATTTTGTTAAATTGAACAATGTGTAGGCTAGTAGGCCTCTAGGTTATGTCTATATATTATAACGTTTAATGTTATTGGTTTTTGTAATTTAATTGGTGGCGCTTTAAAATCAGTGATGTTAGCAACCTGAACTAAACTAACTCTCGACAGTGTGTTTTCGGTTTATAAACATACATAATAAGTTGGTAGCACTCAACAGATGGCTGAAGTTTGCTATATGTTAATTCATCAATTCAACTTTTGGTTTCATTGTTTTTCTTTTATAGGCTACTTGTTCTATATTGTTAATGTTTGATTTGCTGCAGTCAGTGAAAAGTGTAGTATAGTTTCTTCATGACGTTGAAGTTTTGTTTCATTCTGTTCGAATAATTGATGGTCACGCTCGTGTAGGCCTACACTAGATCCGTATTTTTCTAAAGTCGTCTCTTTCGGAATTATTTTGTAGCATATATATATATATATATATATATATATATATATCTACTTTAAATAAGTTAACGTATTCCGACAACACCAACACAAATGTGTTAAAATTGGTTCAGCAGATCTCTAGCCTAGAAGTAGGCATTAGGTACAAAAATAATAATAATTCTTTATTAATTCCTTTTTACGAACAATTAAACATATAGGCTATATCTTATTATTGTCTAGGAAATACCTGACTATATTTTCCTGTTATCGATGGTTAGTGCATTTAACAGATTATAAACAATTAATTGTATACAAAAACTTAAATATGAAAAATAGTTTGGTCTACCTTTTACATATATATATATATATATTCAAACTGACATGTGTGGCTTGCTAAGGCAAGAGGACAAACAAGGCAAGCAGATAAAAAGACTAACAACAATAAAAGCACAGGTACAAATAATTATAACTAGCCTAAATAAAACATAACTATACAAATATAATAATCTAAATTAAAAATCACTTGTTTACTAACATAAATTAAATGCAAATACAACAAATAGAACACCACCGTACAAAAAAGAATTCATTAAAAATTAGGCTACTTAGCTACACACATAATATTAATTCGTCAATAACTTCGCGTTTCATAAGTCAACTATTTATTGAAGTTATAAAAAGTTACGAATCTTTTGTTCCGTTATCTCAAGGGGATTGGAATCAAATTCAAAACTTTTGGGCCTAGAAATAAAAAGGACCTTTGGAAACAGGATAGCGGTTTACTTTTTGGTCGTTTTAATTATACTGCAGATTTAACTTACAGGTTGAATAATAAATTATATCTCTATTTTTTACATTTCCATTCCATATAAAAAACAACTATCATAACTTTACACGCAAAAAGTGTTTCAGGGGAAGAATACTCAATTAGGCAAACAATGGAAATAAAGAATAAAATTTATTCTTTAATTTAGCATTTTACGAATGCTTTTCTGTCTTATAGCCTATATAAATGTTTAAAACCATTTCTTTCTATTAAAATCTCCCCGGGTTAATTTTTATAAGGTAAACACTGTTTTGACTTATTGCCACACAGCAATAAAAACAAATAAACAGTACCTAGTACAAAATAGTTAGGCCTATATATATGACATCTTATTCTTGACACCTGAAATAAAAATGACTTTGGTGTAAGCTATTATGTAGGCCTACCTTAAATAAATAAAAGCCTTGCAATTTGGTTTTAAGGTTGTGTTTATTTAGACTAGAGTGAAACATGCTTCAAATTTATTTGTTTTGGGCACAGGCGTCGAAGCGCGAAGCACGTAGGGCCTAGCTTAGTTTGTTTTAAAATATGAAATCCTTGACGCCCGTGTCTAATTCGTATCCAACCCATTTTCATTTTGAGATTCGGAAAAACTTTATTAAGCCTATAAATGTTTAAATTTAAAATAATTCGATCACGCAGCTGAACCGCTGACGTAAGTTTAGATAATTTCCAAAATTAAATTTATACGTTTTAGGTTTTTAACCAACAATTTTGGGAAATTGGACTTCTCACGGAGGCCTGTGTGTACGAAATATATTATTTATTAGAATTTGTTTGCAACTAAACTGCAAGCTTCGACTCACGCTGCTTCGTTCAACTCGCAGCAGAAAACACCGCTTTGGAGTCGGGTTATGGACTGCTTCGCTTGGCTCGCGGGGTACAAATTAGGCCGACGGCCTCGGATCTGGAGATGCCCCGACGTATACCGGGTACTGTTTTATGGTATTTTAAGTTTTGATCGATTTTGGGCGAACCAAGTGAGCTATAAGGTCGTGTAAACAAACAAAATGCGCAGTATAATGTCCTATATTTATTTTTTGTATATCTAAAACCCTAAAAAAATCATTCTAGTACGAAAAATCTAAAAAAGTAGTTACTTCCTGTCAAAAAGCGTGCTTCTGGTTGTTGGATTTTTTGCTAACGAACTCGTCCGAGCGACTTAGACAACCAACGTGTGTACCAAATCTCGCTTAAAATGCGGCCGTTATAGTGCGAACACACACTTATATATCGATGGTATTCTCTCAAAACCTCATAACCCTTAAAACATCCGAAATAAGATTTTTTTATTATTTTACCCTTATAACCCACATACATTCCTATATAATTAGTTGTTTTGAATAAATGCAATTACTCGTAACAACATCAAGCATGCATAGTTGGGAAAGTTTTTTGTATGCTCTGAAAAAATAGTCATTGTGGGTTGCGAGATGTTGCCAGAAGACCAACGATATAATATTTTTAATGACATACCAAAATGTGTTTTGGGGATCATGATCGGTGCTCATTAAAACTATTCCCGACCTTAGGTCTTATCATAAGGGTCCGGGCAATAGCTCACCTTTCCTATGGAAATTCGCTAATAGCTATCTATTTTTCGCAAATACAAATTTAGCCTACTATATAACTAGGGTAATCTAAACTTCAAATGCCGTTCCAATAAAATATGTCTAGACAATTTAGTCGGCGGTCGGTATTTGACGACTTTAAAGTGTGCTCGATAGGATCGAGTGATTTTTGAAACAAATTTAATTAAATGTGAAGTGATATCAAGTAGAGCGTAGCACGCAAAGGCGGCTTCATCAAAGTGTAACCAAAGCTTGGTCTTATCGTTAGGAATTCCTTGAAGTCCGTCGTATTAGTCGAATACCGAGGTTCGTTAGTAGCCTGCTTCATAAAAGACGAGGATGGAGAATAAAATGATGATGGAGTTCGTTTTTTAACACAATGCAAAATAATAATTGGGGTTTTAATTTCTGGATTCGATATTCACCACACTGGGGTAATTTGTGGTCTTATTTTGTGGTTCAGAAATGGTTGGATTTTTAGCTTGTGAATACTGGACAAAATTCACCCAATTAATTTTAGAATCAAATCGATGTCGGTGTTTAGGGTCATCCTAGTCACGGGTTCCCCATTAGGCTCAAGCCTAGAGTACCGCACCTGGATAGGCATTGTAATCATTTTTGTACAGGGTGATTCAGAACTATGCGGCAATATCTCGGAAGCTCATTCTGTAGCTAAAAATAAGAAAACAAGTTTATATAAACATAGGCCCAAAAACGCTTCGTTTTCCGGATATCCATTATTTGTTTTTACAAAATAATTCATATCTAGAGAAATGTTTGACCGATTCAGTTCAAACTTGACATGAAGTTTAACCTAACAATGATCTATCTTAAGAAAAATAAGCAATTATATCCAATCATGCGTTTCAAAATGGCTGCTGTTTGAAATTTTCAAACCTAAATTGCTCAAAAACCGTACATTTTAACAAAACATCTGAGGATACCTTTTTTGTAGCACTTTTGATTTCCTATCGGATGGTGTAACTGCCAAAACAATCGGATGAAGGATAATTGGTAAGTTAAAGGTAATAATAGCATATGTACGTACAATATTTTTGTGTTTACTGTGTTGGAATAGGACGCCTCGTTGAACAAACCAATTATTACACATAATTTGAAGACTATTCTTCATCCGATTGTTTTTCCGAGTTTTTCCGTTGTGAGTGAAACGAAGAGCGCGTGAGTCGAAGCTGGAAGCTTAGGTGCAAACAAATTCTACTAATTTATTTGGTACACACAGGCAGCTATTCAACGCTTTCATGAATAGATCAATTTTCCAAATAGTTGGTTTGAAACCCTAAAACATGTTAACTTAATTTTGGAAATTCGCTCAACGTCAGCGGTTCAGCTGCGTACTCGAATTATTTAATTTGACTCTATAAACACGTCAATTGTTTGAAGGTTGTGCGATTTACAAAATTTTACGTAGGCTGACAAAATTGTTCAGACCTATTTTAATTAGGAAGTAGCCAACAATGCATTGAACGCACTCTTTATTTTGAAACATTTATTAGTTAAAAAAGGTTTTAAACAGTTAAAGAAAGAACATTTGTAAGTTTGCTCGTGACGTTTTCAGTAGTGGGTTTTGTAAGCAGTGGCAGCGTTCCAATATGCAGTCATTCATTTTTCCGATGTGTACATAACCTCACTTTTAAATTTAGCTACCGCATTAATTTGTCCATTCTCGTAAAACTTCTCTGTGCAATCGTGCGGTCAATGGACTTGCTTTGTACTATAATCTCACATAATAAACGGAACAGTATTACACATTTGTTCTCTCTTGAGTTGGGTTTAATTCATTGATAACACACAATTAAAACTGCTTTGTGAACGCACATGCATTTTACAGTAATTAACAGCCAATCCGTCCCGACGACCATAAGTCTTGGAATATTGTACTTACTATTAGTATTTTAGAACCCTAAAAGACCACACAAAAAAAGACGCGTACGTACGCCTATTTTTTGAAAATGCTTGTAGTATTTATGTATATACCTATAACGGCGTGAATCCTGGCGCGATGGGCCGGGGGTGTGGGGAAAGGGCGTAAGTGGAGAAAAAAGAAATTTTCCCACACCGCTTCCTAATGTGACTCATCCTTCAAACGAACTAGTGTGGATCCTCGCCCTTAACACGTTCACTGCTACGCAAATTTCGTATTTCCTATGCTAGGAGCTGACCTTTTATTTTTTTATATTTATAGCCTAAATGAGTAAAAATTACTTATTTTTTTATTTTTGAACCTATCTACGTAATAATCTCTAATATTTTAAAGCGGACGCACATGTGCGTCCATAGCGCATAGGCTTAACATTTTCGTGCGATACACGCAATGCACTGTGTATTTAAAATACTCCCAATACGGGGGTTGGCGTGCGAAGCACGCAATGCACTGTGTATTGAAAATACTCCCAATACGGGGGTTGGCGTGCAATGCACTGTGCGTCGGCCGCTTCTCATAGTGTTCAGTGTCAAGCTCACATGTGCGTCCTTAGCAGTGAACTTGTAAAACAGAGTTGTACCGGGTACTGATGTTTTTAGTCAGGTTAGTAGCGGTTTGCTTAAGTGCCAGCATTCGCGCCGGTATCTGTAGGCCTACTGTAATTGTTTAACTGGGCGAATCCCATGTTAAAATGGAGTTAAGTGAAATAATTGTTACCCATTAAAAAAAAAAGTAATATCAATAACTCGTGAGTATCTTGAAAGCCTATCTTTATTTTTGCATTTTACAGTCATAAGTCATATGTAAAAAAAAGTAAAACAATATTTCAAATTATGGGTGACGAAAATAACCGATCTCGCACGACTGTTCGCGAATATGCAACCTGGAATTTTGTACGCTTTTTTGCATTTTATGGTTTATGTTCCAGGCTCAACTAATTAAATAAGAATAAAGCTATTGATTATTTTACTTTTAGTCGCACATTAAGCTTACTTTAATTTACTTCCTATCTGTTGATATTTCACGTGCCTTTTTGAGGCTACTGTTTACATAAACATATTTACAATGTAACAGCTGTTCGGTTTTAATCCACCACAAGTGTCTAACAGCTGTTAATGAAGAACTTCTTTCAGAATGTGGCCATACGTTATGATTATGAAGCTTCAGTGAACGGGAAGGGTAGGCGATGATAACCACCCAGGTCTTTCGCTTATTAAAAAAAAATATATATATATATGGGAAGGGAGCTTGGAGCTTAAAATGTCCAAACGATCAGAGGTAGTTTATTTATTTTTTGCCTAAGTTTGGTTTTTAATTTCTTTCTTTGTTCTATAAAAAAATCCTGTCATTCACGCAAGAAATCTGGACCTACTGCGCATGCGTCAAGCCATGATCCAAGTGCCTCTGTTATAATCAACATTTATTTTCCTGAACTTATCAGAGTATGCAATAATCTGTTTGCTTCGAGAGTCTCCGCGTTAGTTTATGAGTTGAGCGAACAGGCGGCAGAGCCCTCTAACCGTTTTAAAAGAAATTAGTGGCGAAAAATAATTAGCAATTAATGGAGGAACATTTATGAGAAGAAAACTCATTCGTAATTTCTGGAGAATAATGAACTACAGTAACATATTTGGCTGATTGAAAGGTTTTGTACATTAAAAATGTTTTATTATTTGTTGACCCAGGAAGACTATATTGATAACCTTCCACGAATTGGTGTAATGCAGCCGGAGCGGGCTTAGCGTAATGCAGCAGTATGATTACTTACATTTCGTTTTCAATTTTAGTTTCATTAATATTTTAAAAGTTTTAGTAATAGGCCTTTTGGGGTTTGGATTACACCCACAACCCCATCCCCGAAACCGAGATAAACATTGTATTTCTATTATAAAATCCAAAAATGGTGTTACATAAATGTTTAATGCAAATAATTAACCTAATTGTTTCATTTATTACTATAAAAGGTACTAGTACTAGGGTTGTACGCGCAAAAAAAGTATACATAGTTTTTTCTGAAAATAGCATTGAAAACCTAACAACACGCAGCAGTAAAACTGTACTCAGACTGTCTCAAAACTCTCCACTTGGTTCCTAATAAAAAACGCTTGACTTCGAAGTTAACCCCACAATTATTTTCTGCATAAGAGCTACGGTCAACTAATTGTACACTACATCACTGTTTTCGCGGGTTTTTAGTGTCTTTTTCGATACCGGGATACCTGGAAAAGTCTCCAGTTTTACGTAAGGAAGCTGGAATCGTAGCGATCTTACCTAGGCGCTGTGTAAGGTAAAGGGTCGGGCTCGAGACCATTCTGGCCTTCGGGGCAAGCTGTTCGTAGTTTAGCCAAAACATGGTACCACGGGTGTGTGTGATCTACAACCCCCACTCAGGAGCTTCGGCGCCTGGGTGACGCACAAGTAGAGATTGGAACGATTGGGTTCGTGGGGGCAGTGGATTTAAATAGCACCCCACCCTCCGGATACTGAGAGGCTGTCGGTGGTGTAGTGCATTTATCTATGAACGCCCCGGCACTCTTTTGTGTTTCAACGTAGCTCAAAATCAACTGTCTTTTTCGGTTTTATGAAACAAATAATTGTTAACCTTTTCAAACTGAAAGGAAAACTAATCAAAATAACGCTTTAAATTGTGTGGATTTTTAAACAGGAAAATCGGTTAAGATAATTATTAGGAAACCCATTGCAAATTGGAACATTGATGAGAAGCGATTAACATTTTTTTCGCATTTAGGAGCAATAATGTCCTCTGGCAGACATACAGACAAACGAGTGATTGTGTAAAGGTTAAGAACAGAATTCTAAACACATTTTTATAATAAGCTAAATAAAAAAACCTACTTCAAAAAAGTTGTTTACAAATTTGCCAGCAACAAAAATATGAAAAAATATTAAAATGGAAAGTCCTAAAAATGCTCTATAAAATAATTCCAGAAACAAATAAGTACAGTAAAACATTATTGGATGCTAAACAAACGTAATTTATTCAAAGCATATAGGCCCCTACAACAAAATGTTTTATGTCGGCACCAAATCATAACTTTAAAAACTTTTAACGTAATTTAAATTTTTTTCAATTTATTTAGCGATGACTTCAAAAATTGTGTTGTATCTGCGAATCCTTACAAAACTGGAATAGGGACATTGGGGGGTGACTCTCTTTCATTTGAAAAAAGAATCATCGAAATCGGTTCAGTAGTTTTGGAATAATCACGGGACAAATGAAAAATGAATTACTGGCCACATACTGGGCCAATCCTTACAAAAACAGGAGTGGGACCACCGCGGGATGACCCTGTCATTTGAAAAAAGAATAATCGAAATCGCTCCTGTAGTTTCGG